>JACEFZ010014091.1:0-20635 GCA_014155875.1 Cepaea nemoralis | reverse complement strand
AACGTTACGGCTGGGTGGTCTATCTTGCTTTTTTGACAGTCGTGTAGCGGAAAGTGTATTGTTCTGAGAGACAGAGTCTACACACTTTATAGAACACGTCACACATTTTCTTCGCATACACGTCTCATACACGTTACACTTTTATTTTAATAAATTAATCTTTATTAATTTCTAGAAGCAAGAGTTGTTGAGTATGTTGCGTTGGGGAAGTATGAGAAGGGGGCATAGTACGACAGTGTGAGAGTGATAGGAAAAGGTGTCCATAGGCTGATGGAGTGTGTTGGACGGAAGCTGGTGGATTCTCCAGAATATTGAGGGGGGAAAAAAATAATATTATAATGTGGGTGTCGGATCTCCTCACTCCAGGGACGACACTTTAAAGGAGGACACGACAATCACATAAACACGTTCATTTCAAAGCCGGACGAATGCCACCACGTCCACACATGTCAGGGTCTTTAACTTGGCTCGTTAACCTAACACATGTGAGACAGTACAAGTACGACGTGATTTGACTTGAGACTCAACGACACAACGTTCAATGGATTTATTTACAGATCATATACAATACGATGATCACTACAAGATATACTTTACACTTCAATACACTTACATACACAATACAGCTCACAGTCTATCTCTCAAGATGTCCAGACACTCGACTTTCAGGCACAGAAACCACACAACGCCTTTCTCTCATCATGCGTCCAGTCGAGTCGACGTCCCAGAGCTGTCTGCCTATAGCTCGCAACTTGCCTCCCACCTGAAGTGGCTTTACGAGGCATGCGTGCGTCTTGCGTCGTCCTTGCCTGACCGCTGGCCGTCTCGTCAGCCAGCAAACCTCGCAGGCAGGTAACTACTACTCGCCTGGCGTCGTAACGAAGTTACGGCATCCCTGCTGGGGACTAAGTCGCCTGGCGGGCGTAACGATGTCACTGCATCACTGCACTCTTCTAGACTCTGACAGTGGGGAAATGTGTGTGGGTGGGGGATCAGTGGGTGGGTGGCGGCATGTATGTTTGCCTGGTTCTGTGTGAGTGGTGGAGGTATGTGTGGGTGGGTGGGGAGGTTTGGTGGGTGGGGGATGTGTTGGTGGGTGGGGGAGGTTTGGTGGGTGGGGGATGTGTTGGTGGCTGCGGGATATGAGGGTGGATGGGGGGTGTGTCTCACAACATTGCAATATGCACTGTTTATGTTTACAACTTTCATTTGACAATGTGTTTTTTTGGTTTTCTCATGTGAATGTATCATGCGTAATATGCATTGTTTATGCTTACAAAATCCATTTGACAATGTTTTTTCCCCTATGTTAATGTAACATGCACATTTGATGAATGAAAGATGAGTGATTGAAAGGGCCGAATGTAAGACGGGCCTGCGTGCCCAATTTGTTACCCTTTTAAAATAAAGTTTGTTCGTTCGTTCGTTCTCTCTCTCTCTCTCTCTCTCTCTCTCTCTCTCTCTCTCTCTCTCTCTCTCTCTCTCTCTCTCTGTCTCTGTCTGTCTCTCTCTCTCTCTCTCTCTCTCTCTCTCTCTCTTTCTCTCTCTCTCTCTCTCTCTCTCTCTGTCTCTCTCTCTCTCTCTCTCTCTCTCTCTCTCTCTCTCTCTCTCTCTCTCTCTCTCTCAGAAACTAGATATCCTCAGTGGCAAGCAGTTAGCCGATGATATCATATACAGCAGAATATTTACATTGAATGTTGGTTTTCTTTTTTGGGTTAAGTTATTGACAATTCACAGGAGTGACAACTGGGATATCCTCCTGTCTGACAGTCAACATAAGTGTAGGTTCAATTACCAGTACAAGATGTATGTTTCCTCTTTCCCCACCCATTTTAAAGATAAGATGAGCCCAATGCATTATCATCATCATTATTATTATCATTCAAATCATCATCGACATCATCATCATCATCATCATCATCATCATCATCATCATCATCATCATCATCATCATCATCATCATCATCATCATCATCATCATCATCACCATCATTATAGTGATCATGATCATCACCATCATCGTCACAATCACCAAATTATTATTATTATCCTTATCATTACTTATCCATCATCCCCTCCATCTGTCAACTCATCCATCATTCTTTCCATCTTTCAATTCATCCATTATTCTCCACATCTTTCAACTCATCCATCATTCTCCACATCTTTCAACTCATCCATCATTCTCCGCATATTTCAACTCAACCATCATTCTTTCCATCTGTCAAATCATCCATCATTCTCTCCATCTGTAAACCCATCCATCATTCTCTCCATCTGTCAACTATCCATCATTCTTTCCATCTGCCAACTCATCCCTTATTCTATCCATCTGTCAACTTATCCATCATTCTCTCCATCTGTCAACTCATTCATCATTCTCCCTATCTGTCAACTCATCCACTATTCTTCCCATCTGTTAACCCATCCACCATTCTCTCCATCTGTCAACTCATTCACCATTCTCTCCATCTCTCAACCCATCCACCATTCTCTCCATCTGTCAACCCATCCACCATTCTCTCCATCTGTCAACTCATCCATTATTCTGCCGCGGAAGTTCATGGCGCTTATTGGGTGAACGTCCCGCTAAAACCCCATTTGGTGATTAGAGCAATGGCGTTGCATATTTTATGCAGTTGTTGATTTCACTCAGAAACCAGATATCCCCAGTGGCAAGCAGTTAGCCAATGATATCATGTACAGCAGAATATTTAAATATTGGTGATGTTGTTTGTAAGTTAGTGGCGATTGACAGGAACCGTGGTAATTTGGATACTTTCCTGTCTGACAGTCATCAGAGGAGTGGGTTCAATTACCAGTACAAGACGTATGTTTCCTCTCTCCTGCCCATTTTAAAGATAATATGAGCCCAATTCATTTTTATTATTATTATTGTTGTTATCATCACCAAAATTATTATAATTATCGTCATCATCATCACCATGGTTCTGTGCTAGAGACTGCGCTGTCGTATTTCCCCAGTGTCAGATGTGATCAGTTATCAGTCCGGCCGGCTCACTCTCACTTTGCTGTGACGTTTGCCCTGATACAGAATGAGAGAAATGGATTGGGTATTGTTCAACTAGCGTTTCACTGTAACAACTGTCATCATCATCATGTGCCTTGCCGGTATGCGTGGACCGTTATGTCGTGGATCAAAACTATGTTTTTGTCTGTATTATGCCATGTAGCCGAGCCATCTAGATATTTACTTGTCTGCCTTCCACCTGTTCTTTTCCCCTCAATATGCCACTTGTCACCAAGTTTATTTTTTCTTAAAACGTGTCAAAAAAAAAAAACACCAAAAAAACTTGACTATCTACGTCTAATTTCTCAAATCAGTTTACGGTTTTCATTTGTGTCTGGTGTAGGTCAGCATGGCCGAATGGATAAGAACACGTGATCTTAAACATCCGGTATCCTGATGGCGAGGTATAGGGTTCAACCCTTACACCGGGTAGTTGGGCTAAAATGTTGACCTATTGACTTGGGGACATTCTCTTCATCTGTCAACTCATCCACAATTCTCTCCATCTGTAAATTCATCCATCATTCTCCCCATCTGTAAACCCATCCATCATTCTCACCATCGTTTAACCCATCCATCATTCTCTCTATCTGTCAACTCATCCAACATTCTCCCCATTACAAGTACCTCTGGAGTCGGAGTGGGTTCGCCTGATGGCGAGGGACACTGTTAATAGGTAAAGCTAATCCACAAGCAAAATCCAGTCCAGCACTACTAGAAGTAGTACGTATGGACTACGCTTGAATTCACAGCGAGCGAGCGCAAACAAACAAACAAACAAACAAACAAACAAACAAACAAAAAACGTGTTTCTTGTAAGATTTGATCATTTGGTTTTCGTCTGTCCATGGCAATCTGTGCATTTTCCTCAGAAACCACATTTCCACAGCCATCAGATGTTTCTCAGCTTGACTGCTCATTGCCCACGTGTCACATCCATACAAAAGTACAGGTTCTATGTAGCACTTCAACACTCTTTTTCTCGTTGCAATTGAAATCATTTTATTAGTATGTTTTCCATGTTGCAAAAGGCTACCGTAGCCATAGCGATTCTTGTTCTAATCTCTTAAAAACACCTCCCATCAGATGTTAGGACTGTTCCGAGTTTATTGTACCGACTCACTTATTTAAGAATATTCCCATTTACTCGGAATATGCATTGTCGTATTCCTTTTTTCCTAGAAACGACGATAATCTCCATCTTCTTACAGTTTAATTCTAACCTTGGTTGTTCACTGTGTGCAATAACTGCATCTACTTACTAAACGTTGCAGATCTTGCTCGTTGTCTGCAATCAACAACTTTGGGTAATCGATACTTGGCAATAAGATGAAATTGATAACGCTGTAAAATGATGACGGGGGGACTGTGATAGCCGCATTTCCTCTGCTGATTGTGCCTCTCTCCGCGTGGTTTCACGATGACTGAAGTCTGCGTTTAGATGCTGACTTCAAGTGCAGTCTGGAACTGTGTTTCAAGTTGTGAATACAGACATCCATAACCACTGCTGGACACTGATAGAATTGTACGTACCGCAATGACGGGGATGATATAAAACAAAGCATTAGCGAGTGTAGGGTAGCTATTATTAAGCCAATAGCAAAATAAAGTGAAATGTAGCTAGGTAGTTCGATAAACGCATTGACACAAACATGTATAAAAATGGAGTCGGTTTAGGCATGCGTCGACGCACAGTTGTCCCTACAGTGCGGCACTGTCATCATTTGGAGGCCAGAGGTTCGAAATCAAGTTTGGTAACTATATCTTTCAATGTTTTATGTTGTCTAGTGTGTCCTCTAATCTATTTGTATTTCTTCTATTTTTTATGAACGCCAAACAATACCTGTAAATTCGTGTATGCATACAAATTAGCATTTCGACTGGTTTTTGTCAACTACACACAAATGAGGATGTTCCTGTTTCATATTGTTGTTATTTCGTCTAGTGTGTACACACAACGGAGAGTGGTCATGTTTCTTGTTGTTATTTCGTCTAGTGTGTACACACAACGGAGAGTGGTCATGTTTCTTGTTGTTGTTATTTCGTCTAGTGTGTACACACAATGGAGAGTGTTCCTGTTTCCCGTTGTTGTTATCCCGTCAAGTATGTACACACAACGGAGAATGTTCCTGTTTCTTGTTGTTGTTATTTCGTCTAGTGTGTACACACAACGGAGAGTGGCCATGTTTCGCGTTGTCGTAATGTCTAGCGTTTACACATCCGACAAAGTGAGGATAGTTAAACTGTGTGTGATTTGGAAGCTAACCACTTTGCGTTGATTTCGATGACAAGAGGCGTCTGCATTTCAGAAACCAGTGGCAAACTACTGAACTATAATTGCCAAGTAAATCACAATTAATAAATCCTGGGGTTGATGGCAACGTTGTGTAAAGGATATTGTGATAACACTGGCCCGGATCTCAGTTGTTGTCGCAACTTTTTAGTTGGGGTTATAGATTAACCTCTGCCCACCACTACACCAATTGCCACCGGGACGGTGCCCGGACGAGAACTTCCCATTTGACGACTTCTGATACACAAAGACACCTAACTGAATATCAGCGAACAACCTTATAGCAGGTGAATCTAGAATCTTTATTGGAGATCCAGACTCTGACAAACAGACATGTAGACAGGAACCGTTAGTTGGGTGAGAGTAGTCTGATGAGCAGTCTCATCATCCACACGACGAGAGTTCTGTCAGTGAATGATTAAGTGTCAGTTTGTAGAAACAGGTGTTAGGATACAGTCACCTGATCCTGTATGATGCCTTCTGGAGCCTCTGGACTTGAGCCTGGTAGGTTTCAACAGTCACCAGTCACTTGGCCTTCGGCACTATCTAGATTCAGATCTTCTACTTCAGATAGCATCGTAGAATAGTCTTCTTCAGAGAGCAACGGTTTGATAGCCCAGTCTCGGTATCCTAGCTGACTCGAGGTGAGACATCTATTCTGGCGTATTTCAAACAGCAAACAGGCAAGCAGCACCAGCCCACAGCTAACAGAAACCAGCAAACAGCAAATGGGTTCCTGTAAGCAAGAACAGGCCAGGTGTATACATCCATCACACCTTTGAATCATACATCCTACCCAATGTTACTCTCTGACTCACTCTCTCTTGTTGTCAGTCCCTTGAGCTCAGACCACTATCGTATGTCTGACTTCCCAGACATATCTCATAGACAGGTTAGGTTACGACTCTTAGTACTCCTAACTTAAGTCCATTAGCTTTTCAGCCACACGTCCCATACATAATAGATTTTATGACAAGTTCCATTCACGAGGATGGCCGACTTCCATACCTCACATGGAGATCATCAAATGTTATGGCGTGGATCGCCTTTCTTAACAATCACAATCTGTCTCGTCAGAAATAGTAGATAAGTATATCAGGATACTTTAGGTAAGCACGCTCTGTCCCCTCCAAGGTTGCTGGAAGATGCTCAGGCTGCACTGGTAAATCTACTCTGAAATACTGAATTAAAGACAGACAAACAAAAGCGTTTTGTGTTCATGTGTTTGTCGCTTTCTTCCTTGGATACGTTAATAGTCGTGTGTGCGTGTGCGTGTGTGCGTGTGTGTGTAGACAATAACCACATAAATAAATTCCTTTGTCCGTCTAGGAATTGTGTAGAGCCAAACACTCAGAACAGTCTGGTTCCGATGAAAGTACAGAGACAACTAGAAAGTTAAACCAGCCTGACAGACTGTTCCTTTGTTCTCAAAGGGAGTGTTGCGTCAAATAACACTGATGACATAAACAAGGGGTACATGTGTGGGTGTCTCCCCACCGCATATAATAGCCCAAAGTTAGATAGCCATAGTAGGTGTGAAGATATCTCCCCCCCCCCCCACCCCCCCCCCCCCTGACTACACCCAGCTAAATAACAACCGGCCTGGGTGTCAATAATCACTCCACAGCTTATAACCTTCCTACATCTCGGGGTTTTCACCTTGACAAGAACACGTTGGGATTCTCGCGCGTCACATGATTGTGACTGAAAAGTACTTGTTTCAAACCGCCACATGATGATGATTGAAAAGTACTAATGTCAAACCTATCCATTAGGGTAATCAAATTATAGCTATGTTCACGAGAAAATTCTCTATCAGAACAGTATTCCCCTAAGATACACCATGATTAAGATCGGGCGTCGAATGTCTTGGTAATTCGTCTCAACCAGACTGCCCCACAGAACTGGCTAGCGAGGTTCATTGTGTCGTGTCCGCTGACCCTAGGGCCACGCTTTCATCGAGGTCAGAGCACAGGCTTACGGCACAACTGGCCTGCCTGGTCGATAGTTGACCCACAACTGAAAAACTAACTAATTTAAGCGACGCTAATTATAAATTTGTTACCTTTAAATTAGGAACTATTTGACAACAGACATAGATAGGATAACTTCATCAAGACCCCTGCAGTAGATCATTCTCTGGCTCCCCAGAAGATGCATAGTAATACAGCTGGACGAAGATCGGCCTCTCGTCTCAACGAAAGACTATCGAATGACCATTTAGGGTCGGGTTCGGAAGTATCATACAATCACTGATCCCGCCGAACATCGAGAATCGCTCCACGAAATGATCGCAATTCACGATCCCCCGAGGTTTTCAGAATGTACGACATTGTGAGGAATCACAACAGTATCTACGCACATTCAAAGAGTTGAGTTATGTTTCTCGGGAACAGTGAAGTTCATGACCCCCCCCCCCCCCCCCCCCCCCGATACATAACCTCTAGTGAAACTAGAAGACGGTCCTAACTCATGTTACTCGGAGAATTCCACTAACCCGCCTTAAAATGTGGCATATCGCATGAACGGGGTGGACGAAAGTGGGGAATGCGTTGTCCCGTCTGAGGCCCACTTCCGTTTCGCGACAGACATGCAACTAAATAATTCTAGCGTGTACACAGAACGAAGAGTGTTCTTGTTTCCCGATATCTTTTGTTTACCAAGTGTGTGCACAGAATGTAAATTGTTCTTCTTTCTCGTCATTTTTATATTTCCAAGTATGTAACTAGAATGTTTTTGTCTTGTCTAGTGTGTACACAAGGTAAAGTGTACAGAGAGAACAATCTCAGAATTCTAGCTTTACACACAGAACCGCAGAGGGGCCGGACCCCGTAGTGTTAGCTTCCTCCCGGGAGATGGTGTGTAAGTGCGAATGTGCGAGTGTGTGTAGGTGGGCGAGCGTGTGTGCGTGTTACTTTAAATGAACTCCCTTGTTTGCAGTCAGTCGTTTCCTGGGTTGCTAGTCTGAACTGTCTCGTCCAGTGTGTATCACTGTGTATGGAGTCGTAAATTATGGTGTACACTATTTAACATATAATATTGTGCGGGGCAGGCAACTACTGAACTAGGGCAGAATTATTCTGATATCCTCCAACAGACCTCAACATATGTACATATATAACGATTGTGTGTTTTCAGTCAAAACTTCGCCATGTCTGTTTTGTTCAGTCAAAATTGTGTCATGTCTGTCTTGTTCAGTCAAAATGTTGTCATGTCTGTCTTGTTCAGTCAAAATTGTGTCATTTCTGTCTTATTCAGCCAGAATTGTGTCATGTCTGTCTTATTCAGCCAGAATTGTTTCATGTCTTGTCTTTTTCAGCCATAATTGGGTCATGTTAGTCTTATTCAGCCAGAATTGTGTCATGTGTCTTATTCAGCCATAATTGTGTCATGTCTGTCTTGTTCAGCCAGAAGTGTGTCAAGTTTGTCTTAATTGTGTCATGTTTGTCTTATTCAGCTAACTGGTTGTAGTGGAGATATGTGTATTTTCAGAAGCAGTACTAACAAGGAGAGAAAGGGCAATGGACAATTAACATCGATGAAAAGGTTGCCAAGTATAGAGATGGAGTTAGACGATCTTCACTCAGGTAAACATGACACGGGCAGTACAGAGTATGATAAAGCCAAGTCTTTAGACGACAAGGCAACTGAGACCAGAGCGAGTACACACGTGAGGCCAATTAAAGAAACCTGGAGACAGTTTACGGCACAGACCTCGTGCCATGGCATGCGAACCCTAGGAGACCCAGCCACTCCAGTGATAGTCAGGTAAGTCGCATGTAGCGGGCTGGTTAGTTAAGTGGCTAGGGGTCTACGCTGATAAAGTAAAGAGCCTGATTGGATGAGGGTTCCACGCATGCGTTCATCGTCCGCTAACGTGAGAGAAAGACTGGCCACCGAATCTGCCGCGTGTTCTGGCATGTAGTGTGAAAAAGCGTCCATGCCCAGCATCCACATTCCACTAATGAAGAATCAGATTCTGGCATGTTGTGTGAAAGAGCGTCCATGCCCAGCATCCACATTCCACTAAATGAAGAATCAGATTCTGGCATGTAGTGTGAAAGAAAGCCCATGCCCTGTATCCACACTATACTAACGAAGAATCAGATTCTTGCATGTACTGTCAAAGGGCGTCCATGCCTAGAATCCACACTCTACTAACGAAGAATCAGATTCTGGCAGGTATTGTGAAAGAGCGTCCATGCCCAGCATCCACACTCCACTAAATGAAGAATCAGATTCTGGCATGTAGTATGATAGGGTGTCCATGCCAAGTATCCACG
Source organism: Cepaea nemoralis (assembly GCA_014155875.1). Taxonomy (NCBI): domain Eukaryota; kingdom Metazoa; phylum Mollusca; class Gastropoda; order Stylommatophora; family Helicidae; genus Cepaea; species Cepaea nemoralis. The sequence continues at coordinate 11,028 of JACEFZ010014091.1, read as the reverse complement.
CTCTACTAACGAAGAATCAGATTCTGGCAGGTAGTGTGAAAGAGCGTCCATGCCCAGTATCCACACTCTACTAACGATGAATCAAATAGTGGCATATAGCGTGAAAGAGTGTCCATGCCCAATATCCACACCCTACTAATGAAGAATCAGATTCGCGAGGCTGGCCATTTGACTCGCATGCCAGATCACAGGCTCACTAAACGAATTTTTTGTTATGGCAAGCTGCACGTGGTAAAACCCCCAAGGCGGCCAGAGGAAACTCTTTAAAGACACTCTGAAGATCTCACTAAAAGCTTTTGGAATTCATCACGACATTTGGGAGACTGCTGCCAAAGACCGAAATTCGTGGCGTACATCATTATGCAAGGGTATAGACACTTATGAAGCAAACAGGACTGCAAGAGCTGTAAAAACAGGCTGGGAAATAAAAAAAAAAAAAAAACACCGCAGGAGACCCTCTTCAAGTATTCGTTGCCCAAATTTTCACAGAACATTTCAGCCAAAGCCTTATCAGCCATCTTAGAACTCACGGCTGCAAACCTTTAACCCCACTGGATGAAATGAAAGGTCATCATCATTCTTGATGGACAAACACCATCGTGTGTATGCGATATATTCTGGCCTTGCCCACGATTGCAGACAGGCTCAAGGTGCTGCAGGCTAAATCATATCTCTGAGTGACTGCAGACACGAAACACCCGCTGCATGCAGCCCTGGACACAGGTAAAGGTCATAAGCTGATCAGAGGAAAATCATGGATGGACAGAGGACACATCAGAGAAGTGTGCATGATTGAGAATGCTGGGGGAGGAGAGGAGTGGGTGAGAATGCCAGTAGAAAAGTGAGACCCGTGTATGGTCAGAATCACATTGGATCGGGAATGCAGGGAATGACTGGCAGGCGGCACTGAATGGGAGATGAAACAACTGATCCACGGCAATTCGCGACCAGGTGATGTAATCATCTACACGGATGGCTATGTGCCAGGAAGTGAAAGAAGTGCCATGGGGGTTTGTCGCGAAGGTTGGTGGACGGTATTTGGTGCAGGAGATGCTGGCATACGATACCACAACATGTAGTCTGAGAACGGAGATGAAGGAAGTCACGGCGGCGTTCCGTTGGCTGACGAGCAGCACACCCATGTCGTGATTATAACGGACTCACAAAGTATGACGAGAAAGATAAAGACAGTCTTTCTTTAGGCAAAGTGACAGGCTTAATTTAACAATAACAAATATAGAAAATCTGGTAGATTCTCCCACCCTTTTCCACACACACGCACGCACGCACAAACACACACACACACACACACAGAGAGAGAGAGAGAGAGAGAGAGAGAGAGAGAGAGAGAGAGAGAGAGAGAGAGAGAGAGAGAGAGAGAGAGAGCTTGCTGGTGTGGTTTCAAACGAGCAGGGGGACAGATTAACTGGGTCTGCCCCGCTCGGTGGGGTACCGGTACATGATAAGGTAAACGTGGTAGGGTTTCTTTGGGGTCGTGTGTGTAGTGCAGAAGAACAGATTGACAGATAAATTGTCACGGCCTGGAGAGAATGTTGCTTCAGGGAGAGACCAATGGATCTGGCTGACACTCAGATCTCCGAGGAAAGGCCAGGCAGACACATAATCAGACTGTTACATTAAAATTAGTACTTTTCACTGGCTGGTGAAGATGAAGGGGCACGTATTGGAATGTCCCAACAGTTGCGATGTCGGTTCTTGACTCAGCTCGACTCAACACAACACAACACAACACAACACAACACAACTCAACTCAACACAACTGAAGTAATTTTTCAATGACCAAGAGAAAAAAGTCTTATTGCGACACATCCCTATCAATGTCATTGCACTAAAGTGCACTCTTCCGCCGTCCCGCATAGCTTGTCAAAGTTCGGAGTAGCAGAGTGTTGCATTATACAGTACCCAGGGGGTACTGAATTTACGCTCACCAGTTATCAGCGCAATAAATGTCAGCTGCTAGAGGGGACGTATCGCCTAAATACCGCTTGCTGATTAGCAAACTGTTTTGGGCAGTCTCGTCACATCCTGATTAATGTTTCTGCTCATATTTGATTCATGTTGTTGCGTTGGTACTATATAACTTTGCTTTGTGGCAGTTGGTCCCATATAACTTTGCTCTGTGACAGTCTCGTCACTCCCTGGACTGATGTTTCTGCTCATATTTGATTCATATTGTTGCGTTGGTACTATATAACTTTGCTCTGTGACAGCCTCGTCACACATAACTTTGCTTTGTGATATTTATTTTAATGACTGTCTATCGCTGGCTCCGTGACGAAGGGGTTACAGACGTAATTCGGAATCCCGCATACCGCGTTAGAAAGACAGCTGCGGGCGATCTGGCGGCAGATCGCCTTGCGTTGGTTTTTAAAAAATGGTATTATGCCGGTCGTTCAGAAAGTAGTGGCAATCTACTGAACTTAAACATGCCAAGAAATCACAAATATCACCCCCCCCCTCCTCAAATTCTGGGGTTGTCTGCAACGTCCGATATAAAGATATGCAATTAACTATCAACAATGGATCGGCAGAAGGCCAGGAATAGATCTTACTAACGGTTTCACTTACTTGATTATGTGTTTGTTCCTTTGGTCCAGACTAACGGTTTCACTTACTTGATTATCTGTTTGTTCCTTTGGTCCAGACTAACGATTTCACTTACTTGATTATCTGTTTGTTCCTTTGGTCCAGACTAACGGTTTCACTTACTTGATTATCTGTGTGTTCCTTTGGTCCTGACTAACAGTTACACTTACTTGATTACCTGTTTGTTCCTTTGGTCCTGACTAAAGGTTTCATTTATCTGATTATCTGTTTGTTCCTCTGGTCCAGACTAACGGTTTCACTTATCTGATTATCTGTTTGTTCCTTTGGTCCAGACTAACGGTTTCACTTATCTGATTATCTGTTTGTTCCTTTGGTCCAGACTAACGGTTTCACTTATCTGATTATCTGTTTGTTCCTTTGGTCCTGACTAACAGTTACACTTACCTGATTATCTGTTTGTTCCTTTGGTCCAGACTAACAGTTTCACTTATCTGATTATCTGTTTGTTCCTTTGGTCCAGACTAACGGTTTCACTTACTTGATTATCTGTGTGTTCCTTTGGTCCTGACTAACAGTTACACTTACCTGATTATCTGTTTGTTCCTTTGGTCCAGACTAACGGTTTCACTTATCTGATTATCTGTTTGTTCCTTTGGTCCAGACTAACGGTTTCACTTACTTGATTATCTGTTTGTTCCTTTGCTCCAGACTAACGGTTTCACTTACTTGATTATCTGTTTGTTCCTTTGGTCCAGACTAACGGTTTCACTTATCTGATTATCTGTTTGTTCCTCTGGTCCAGACTAACGGTTTCACTTATCTGATTATCTGTTTGTTCCTTTGGTCCAGACTAACGGTTTCACTTATCTGATTATCTGTTTGTTCCTTTGGTCCAGACTAACGGTTTCACTTATCTGATTATCTGTTTGTTCCTTTGGTCCTGACTAACAGTTACACTTACCTGATTATCTGTTTGTTCCTTTGGTCCAGACTAACAGTTTCACTTATCTGATTATCTGTTTGTTCCTTTGGTCCAGACTAACGGTTTCACTTACTTGATTATCTGTGTGTTCCTTTGGTCCTGACTAACAGTTACACTTACCTGATTATCTGTTTGTTCCTTTGATCCAGACTAACGGTTTCACTTATCTGATTATCTGTTTGTTCCTTTGGTCCAGACTAACGGTTTCACTTACTTGATTATCTGTTTGTTCCTTTGCTCCAGACTAACGGTTTCACTTACTTGATTATCTGTTTGTTCCTTTGGTCCAGACTAACGGTTTCACTTATCTGATTATCTGTTTGTTCCTTTGGTCCAGACTAACGGTTTCATTTATCTGATTATCTGTTTGTTCCTCTGGTCCAGACTAACGGTTTCATTTATCTGATTATCTGTTTGTTCCTCTGGTCCAGACTAACGGTTTCACTTATCTGATTATCTGTTTGTTCCTTTGGTCCAGACTAACGGTTTCACGTACTTGATTATCTGTTTGTTCCTTTGGTCCAGACTAACGGTTTCACTTATCTGATTATCTGTTTGTTCCTTTGGTCCTGACTAACGTTTTCATTTATCTGATTATCTGTTTGTTCCTCTGGTCCAGACTAACGGTTTCACTTATCTGATTATCTATTTGTTCCTTTGGTCCAGACTAACGGTTTCACTTACTTGATTATCTGTTTGTTCCTTTGGTCCAGACTAACGGTTTCACTTACTTGATTATCTGTTTGTTCCTTTGGTCCAGACTAACGGTTTCACTTATCTGATTATCTGTTTGTTCCTTTGGTCCTGACTAACGGTTTCATTTATCTGATTATCTGTTTGTTCCTCTGGTCCAGACTAACGGTTTCATTTATCTGATTATCTGTTTGTTCCTCTGGTCCAGACTAACGGTTTCATTTATCTGATTATCTGTTTGTTCCTCTGGTCCAGACTAACGGTTTCACTTATCTGATTATCTGTTTGTTCCTTTGGTCCAGACTAACGGTTTCACTTACTTGATTATCTGTTTATTCCTTTGGTCCAGACTAACGGTTTCACTTACTTGATTATCTGTTTGTTCCTTTGGTCCTGACTAACGGTTTCATTTATCTGATTATCTGTTTGTTCCTTTGGTCCAGACTAACGGTTTCACTTATCTGATTATCTGTTTGTTCCTCTGGCCCAGACTAACGGTTTCATTTATCTGATTATCTGTTTGTTCCTCTGGTCCAGACTAACAGTTTCACTTATCTGATTATCTGTTTGTTCCTTTGGTCTAGACTAACCATTCTCAACAACCGGACACTTCAAAGCACGTTGACCAGGAGCGCTCGTTCTTAAACATCTGGTGTGCTGATACCGAGGGAGCGAGTTCATTCCCTACAGTGGTCAGTTGGACTATAATGTTGACTCCTCATCCCTGACTTGGGGACGTAAATTACGCGTACCTCAGAAGTCGGAGTGAGTTCGCCTGATGGCGAGGATAATGGTAATAGGGAAAGCAAACATCAGCCCAGTGTACTAGAAGTAGAAGCATGTCTGTGGACTACGCTTGAGTTAAAAGCGAGCGAAAGCATAAAGAAGGCGGGGCATGGTATCCTATTGTTAACCTTGTGAAAGCATAAAGAAGGCGGGGCATGGTATCCTATTGTTAACCTTGTGAAAGCATAAAGAAGGCGGGGCATGGTATCCTATTGTTAACCTTGTGAAAGCATAAAGAAGGCGGGGCATGGTATCCTATTGTTAACCTTGTGAAAGCATAAAGAAGGCGGGGCATGGTATCCTATTGTTAACCTTGTGAAAGCATAAAGAAGGCGGGGCATGGTATCCTATTGTTAACCTTGTGAAAGCATAAAGAAGGCGGGGCATGGTATCCTATTGTTAACCTTGTGAAAGCATAAAGAAGGCGGGGCATGGTATCCTATTGTTAACCTTGTGAAAGCATAAAGAAGGCGGGGCATGGTATCCTATTGTTAACCTTGTGAAAGCATAAAGAAGGCGGGGCATGGTATCCTATTGTTAACCTTGTGAAAGCATAAAGAAGGCGGGGCATGGTATCCTATTGTTAACCTTGTGAAAGCATAAAGAAGGCGGGGCATGGTATCCTATTGTTAACCTTGTGAAAGCATAAAGAAGGCGGGGCATGGTATCCTATGCTCCGCCTTCTTTATGCTTTCACAAGGTTAACAATAGGATACCATGCCCCGCCTTCTTTATGCTTTCGCTCGCTTTTAACTCAAGCGTAGTCCACAGACATGCTTCTACTTCTAGTACACTGGGCTGATGTTTGCTTTCCCTATTACCATTATCCTCGCCATCAGGCGAACTCACTCCGACTTCTGAGGTACGCGTAATTTACGTCCCCAAGTCAGGGATGAGGAGTCAACATTATAGTCCAACTGACCACTGTAGGGAATGAACTCGCTCCCTCGGTATCAGCACACCAGATGTTTAAGAACGAGCGCTCCTGGTCAACGTGCTTTGAAGTGTCCGGTTGTTGAGAATGGTTAGTCTAGACCAAAGGAACATCTCTTCTAATGGTTTTAAAACCTCTGATAGCGATGTCATCATCTGAGATGTTGCCATTTAATCGACTTTCGCTAACGCCAAACATGTGAAAATTTTGATTAAGTATAAGTGATAGTTCTGGCAGCTTCCCTAATAGATGGCATATGTTCACATGCCCGATTCTGAGCCCATTATTCCTGAGCCAGTGTTCGTACTTATTAGACATTTCAACAATGCGTAATCACAAGTTTAAAAGCAAAACACACACACACAAAGTGAATACAACTTACGTCCCTTATTACAAAAACACACTCTAAAGTACAGAGAAACAGTAATATCTCTGTAAATATATAAAAATACGTACACAGATCTGTAAGGAAGAGCAGTGAAGACCCCCTCACTCACCGTGAAAACACAATTAGAATTATTATAAAAGCTATACAGCTAAGTACTATCAAGTACTACAGCGACAGGATGGCCACATCAGACAAAGACATTGTTTCAATAATCACACTGCCTGGGGCTGGTGTAGACCGGCTAACAGACAAGATTAGCAGGTTGGCTGTAAATCATAGCGTCAGAAGGGCAAGCGTACATGTCATCATCTTACTCTTATCTAAATAACGATTCGGGTTCATACAGGCAACAAGACACTGTTCGCTAGGATATAGAACATTTATTGTATAAAGTGTACAGTTGGCGCAGTGGGTAAACAGACCCGCGCTCTCTTATATTACATATTACAGATAGTTAAACATCAAACATATAGTTGTCATACAACAATCTAGCACACTATCTAGCCTAAGTATATCTATGAATATCTATGAGTCCCTCTCAGGCAGGCCTTGTTGTCTCTCTCCAGTCCGTTTGTCCTCTCCCGGTCTCCGCGTGTCCTAACTCGACACGGGCGGTAACTCTGTCCGAGTTCCTCGTGGACCCCGCATTAGGCGGGCCACATCAGTGTCCACGGAATCATGGACTTGGTGACCAGCTCTTTCGAGAAGGTTCTAGATTACTCGGGTCCTGCGCGACTCAATGGTATCCCTTGGGCTGGAGTTGCAGCCCTCTACTATATATGAAAGTGAGGCGGTGACAGGATCCCCCCTCCCCCCTGATATGATTTGTTGTTGGGTAATTAGATCCGTTCTAATTCTGTCACCGAATCACATAAAGTTGGTGTTTGTAGTTTGGTGGATAGTAACCTGGTAACCTACCTACTAGCACTAAAAACTCATGTATTCTACCATACAACACTTCTCTGATTTGGTGCAGAGATCCCTCTGTCTCTCGTGTGCTTAAATATGCTTATCAGACCGAAGTTACGTGGCGTTTTAGTAGTTGTATTTACAACTCGCCCTTCTCATAGTACCCGAAATGGTACCCAGACAAATAACCCCTATATAAAAGAGGGTTAACAAGACCGAAGTCTTGGCTAAATAAGTACACCTTCAAATCTTGATCTGTGTGTGTATTTCTATACACTTTTACTCCCGTATGTTATATAATGCTAAATATGTAGTTACCTTGTTCTTTTATCCCCTTCAGACTACATGTGTCCCTGTTGGCTTGTTAGTGTGTTAACTAATAAGTTGATGTTTCTAATAAAGTGACTGTATTTTAAATTGATAGTGTTGAGTTTTGAGGTTTGTGTAATGTGCGTGCTGAATGTGTGGTGTATTTCCAAGCGTCACGAGTTGGGATAACCTCAATCATGTAATACTGCACTGTGTGCAATACCTGACTAGGCATTCCAAGTAGTGGTGCTTAGATGTATCCTAACTGCTAAACTAAGTATATTACAATAATTACTAAACTCACTACTAAACTAAGTTCTACACATGTATTGACAAATTAGACAAGTCATGCACTTTTACATGGAAGACGCAGACAAATTACAATGAATACGTTTTGCGTACAATTTGTCCGCCAAGTGTATCGTTCTCTCAGTTAATCTTTTCACGCAGTCATTCACTCATCTGTCATTCAAAATAGTAATTGGCTAAAATATATATTTAAAGTTGAGGTAAGCGTTATTGCCCTTAGAAAAAATGGGCTAGGCGATATTTGCCCTTTAAGAAAATACGTACTTTTTGTACGATGAATGAGAAATAGGTTATAATTTAACTAGAGACACTTGTATAGGACGGTTATTTAGCCTATGAATGGTACCGTCTGGAATATTAAAGTAGAATATGTACAAGTTACAGGTTAACACAATTTATATACATCATTAATGGAAATATAATACATATTTAATAGTAAACTAATTAATTCCATAACTCCAACGATGATGTGCGCGTTGACGTCCCTTCGTTCGTGTGTTATGCCATGAATGTTAAAGTTAGTATGGCTGTCTCTTGAGTGTTGTCGTCGATGTTGTTCTGTTTCGGCTGTTTGCAAAGTTTTGTAGCAACAGCAAGTATGGATTGCTCTCACTGTCCCGTATGAAATATTACAGTGTTCAGAGATAGTTCACTGGTTGATATTATTGGTTGAAATAAACATAGTTACTGTTTCTTGCTGGAATCGTTCTAGAGCTTAGGCATTTGATGGTATAGTTTTTACAATATAGCCCGTCACGTATGTTTATGGGTGTCGTAATTCACCTAATCACTGAGAGTACTCTAGCAGGTGTAGAGTCACACTGTTATATGTAACGGACTAAAAGTATCACAGTTTATAGTGTGGCTACTGGCCAATGTGATAAGAGTCATTCTACTGGCGCATTTGTCTGCCGTGATAAAAGGTCAGCCACTATGTTATCGGTGCCCTTGATATGGCGAATTTCGAAATCAAAGTCCTGAAGTAGAAGACACCATCTTTGTAACCTGTTGTTTTTGGGCGACCCATGGTTAAGGACTAATAACGGCGAACTGTCTGTGAGGATCACAAAGTGGCTTCCCAAGAGGAACTTAGATAATCTCAATATACAGAACAATAGGCTCAAACACTCCAATTCTACTGTGGCATAACGAGTCTCAGCCTTCTTTAGTTTGCGGCTCACGTAGAGAATCGGGTGTCGTACGCCATCCACTTCCTGCATTAAACATCCTCCTATTGCGATAGCGCTCGCATCTGTGGTCAAAATAAAGGGTAAATTTATGTTTGGTAATCGTAAGATTGGTGGATTAGAAAAAATATGTTTCAACCTACACATTGCATCATCTAAGCTGGTACTTTTACAAATTTTTGATGGATGATCTTTAGTTAACATATAAGAAAAGACTGAGGTGAGTTCTGCCCAATGTGGAATGAATTTAGAATAATAGTTAATCAGACCTAGTAAACTTCTAACCTGCTTCTTTGTGGTAGGCACTTCTAGATTAAGGATCTTGGAAACAATTTTATCATCAGTCAACAATTTTCCTTCAGAAATTCTATGACCAAGGAAGTCTATTTGTGTATAGCCTATTTCAACCTTGGAAGGTGTGATAGTGAGTCCGAAAAGAGAGATTTGGTTGAAGACTTGTTTTAGGGTGAGTAAGTGAGAAGTCATATCAGAAGAATGGACGCATATATCATCAATATAAGCAACTACATCATTAATTCCGTGTAATAACAATCTTGTTAGTCTCACAAATGTGGCCGGTGCGTTCTTCAGGCCAAAAGGAAGATATAACCATTCGTATAAACCGAGAGGTGTTGCGAACGCTGTTATATGTCTACAAGAAGGGTGTAGTGGAACTTGCCAATATCCTTTCGCTAAATCTGTCTTAGAAAATAAGGATGATTGAGCCATATCTAAAATAAGATCTTCACAACTGTTCATAGGCTCTGCATCTGTTGTTGTTCTGGTATTTAATATTCTATAGTCGATGCACAAGCGGATTGTCTGGTCTTTCTTTTTCACCAAGACAATCGGTGAAGAATATTGAGACATAGATTTTTGAATAATGCCATTCTTCTCTAAATCTAAAATTTCTTTATCTAAATTAGATCTGTAATGGAGAGGAATAGAATATGGTCTACATTTGACCGGTCTCAGATCTGTTAGCACAATTGAATGTGTTATTCTATCAGTGCGTCCAGGTTTGTTGGAAAAGATCGTCTTATAGTCGTCTAGGAGCATCAAAATGTCCTGTCGCTGTTGTTGTGTCAAAGTGTCAGAGATATGTATGTCCTTTATACTTCCGTCGTCAGTCATAATTGGCACAGGGATTTCAGTATTGTCCATGTCTGTCTGATTTATCACAGATGCTACAGTTTGTAAATTGTCTTCAATGTCATTGTCGTCGTCGTCGAGATCGATCGTCAATATGTCGTCAACTTTGTCGTCATTGTCGATATCACAGATTGTCGGTACTGTCCATATGTTTTCGTCGTTTTCGTCGTTGTAAGCGTGTGTCGTTAACGATGCTTCGTTTGTCGAGGTGTCATTCCGTTGGGAAATTGTCGTTTCGTCTCCGTCATCAGTTCGTTGCGTCTGTCCATTTGTCTCATTGTCCTGTCTAACATAGTATGGTTTCAACATATTTACATGTAATAATTTCAATTTTCCATTTACAGAGAATGTAGTAGGGTTATTCCCCTTGACCAGTTTATGACATATATCACAAGATGTACAAAATGTTTTAATGTCTTGGTCGAACTTTGGCCAATAAAAATGGGTCAGGACAATTGCCCTGGTCAATTCGTATCCCATGACCTCCAAAAGGGGAATCATGGGCTATTTTTAGCACTTTGTCTCGATGTGCTTGTGGTAAAACAATTTGCTGTGTCGTGGCCTGCTTTGTTGTGTAAAATCTAGTTAAGATGTTATTCTGTAGCCTAAATGTCCACGATGCGTTCTTAGTGACTTTTGGTTTAAGTCCTAACAATTTAAAGTATGGTGCAAGTGTTGTATCTGCTTTCTGTTCGTCACCAAAATTGATGTTAGTTGAGTTTGACGCTACTATTTCTAATGATTCCTGCAGTTGGTCGGTGTTGGTTTTGTGGGTTGTCTGTCGTGTTATTGCGGGGGTTTTGTGTTTTTT
>JACEFZ010014090.1:0-54674 GCA_014155875.1 Cepaea nemoralis | reverse complement strand
TCATTGCCCAAAGACTCAGGTGTTTTAGGTATTTAATTGTCAACAGTGCCGGTCTCGCTGGCCGAGGGGTTATCAGCTTTCTCCGTAACCCCGAATACTCTCGTGGTTGACGTGAGCGCACGAGAATTAGAAACGGTTCGAGTCGCGCCAGTGACTTAAGAGAGTATGGAGCCGGTCGCTCAGAAAGTCGTGGCGTGCTGATGAGCGTAATCTAGCCTAGAAATCAACATACAGCTGAAAGATGCTGGTGTTGACCGCAATATCCTGAAACAGGATGAAACGCGGAAACAAAAATGTCAACAGTCTCATTGTGTTTTAAGTATTTCAATGTCAACAGTCTCATTGTGTTTTCGGTATTTCATTGCTAACAGACCCAGTGTGTTTTAGTATTTCATTGTCAACAGACTCAGTGTGTTTCGGGTATTTCATTGTCAATAGACTCAGTGTGTTTTACGTATTTTATTGTCCGCAGAATCGGTGTGTGTTACGTATTTTATTATCAGCAGACTCAATGTGTTTTAAGTATTTCATTGTCAACAGTCTCATTGTGTTTTCGGTATGTCATTGCTAACAGACCCAGTGTGTTTTAGTTATTTTATTGTCAACAGACTCAGTGTGTTTTAGGTATTTTATTGTCAACAGGCTCTGTGTGTTTTCGGTATTTCATTGTCAACAGACTCAGTGTGTTTTCGGTATTTCATTGTCGACAGACTCAGTGTGTTTTAGGTAATTCATTGTCTATAGACTCCAACACAATCCACACAGTCTAGTTCACAAGAATACAAGTGGGTGTTACATATGAAAAGCAGTCATCAGCGAGGAAACAAACCCTGGGCAATAACATATCTACAAACACGGACAGCTGTATTTTACATACGAGATATGTCGTGTAGGTGGTGTACAACATACAACGCGTGCTAGTTCAATCATCCACTTAATGGATTCACTGTACCCAAACCTTGTTTAAATACTGACAAACTACAATGAAATCTGCCAGCTACAGCGATGGAGGTCGGACATCTTGAACCATTTTTGAATTGTGTAGATCTACGGACTGAAATAGAAAAGTAACGATCAAATCCGAAAGTATTATAATTATCTCAATGTTTCTCAAAGCTTAAACAAAATGTAAGTCAATCAATCAGGTGCCTTCTCCGCAATGAAGGTTGGCTGCAATGGATCTCCAACACTGTCTGTCTCTTGCCTTGACTGTAAATTCTACCAGGCTGATGTTAGTCCATCTCTTGATGTTATCCTCCCAATTGTATCGTTGTCTACCTCTTGCTCGCTTGCCCTCAACCTTGCCTTCCGGTATTGTTTTTATAAGAATATCATGTCTTTTAACGTGGCCAAAATATTTCACTTGTCTCCTCTTTATTTCTTTCATCAACTCTCTTTCATTCCCAGTGTTTCTAGACCATCTGTATTTGATTGTTTTTGTTTCCATGAAATACGACATATTCGTCTGTATATCCACATCTCCAGGGCTTCTATGCGACTTTCTAGTTGCTTGTTCAATGTCCAGGCTTCCGCGCCATACAGTAGCGTTGAATATACGTAGCATTTGACAATTCTCATTTTTAATGCGTTATTAATCTCTCTAGATGTTAATACTGATTTCATGCCGTTGAAAGCATTTTTGGCCATTCCTATTCTCTTTTTGATTTCCATTTCACTTCTGCCATCATCTGTTATTATATGTCCAAGATAAGAGAAACTTGTTACTTGTTCTAGTATCTGCCCGTTTACTGTGATGTTCATTGATGACCTTTCCTTTTCACTGCTAATTATCATAGTTTTTGTTTTTTGGATGTTAATATCTAAGCCACATTCTGCACTGTGCCTGTTTACTTCTTCCACTAGGTCTTGCAACTCTTGCTCACTTTCTGCTAGTAACACGGTATCGTCAGCATATCTAAGATTGTTTATGATTCTTCCATTGATGTTGAGTCCAGCATTTCAACTTGTTTAAAAATTTTTTCTGTGTATAGGTTGAAGAGGCTTGGGGACAGTACACATCCCTGCCGTACTCCTCTTTTTATCTCTATAGGTGACGAATAGTTATTACCGCATCTAATAGACGCCACTTGTTCCCAGTACAAGTTACTAATAAGTCTGATGTCCTTTCCGTCTACTCCTATATCTTGAAGGCACGTAATTAGTCGTTCATGTTGTACTCTATCAAAAGCTTTCTTGTAGTCTATAAAACAAACATATACTTTTTTGAACTTCTATATATTTTTCAATTAACATCCTCAAACAGATAATTGCTTCTCTGGTGCCGCTGTTTTTGCGGAACCCAAATTGTTCTTCAGCTACTTCCTCATCTATTTTCATGTTGAATTCTTTCTTGTATGACCTTGAGTAGTATCTTAGTTATGTGGCTCATTAAGCTAATAGTTCTGTAATCCTCACAATCAACAGCTCTTGGCTTTTTCGGTAGTGTGATGAAAATGGATGTTTTCAAGTCCTTGGGGATGTACCCAGTATTATATATATCATTACATAATTCTGTGATAGTTTCAATGCCAACGCTAGATAAGGATTATATCATCTCTGTTGTTATCTTGTCAGGACCTGCAGCCTTTCCTTCTTTCATCTTTTTAATAGCCTTTTCTACTTCAGCAGTTAATATTGTTGGTCCATCTTGAGTATTATATAATGTTGGTCTATTGACCCTGTTGTCCTAGAATTAATCTTCTGTGTACTCTGTCCATCTTTTAGTTATGTCAGTGTTATTAATTATAATTTCTCAATTTTTTCCTCTGATACAACCGTTTCCTGTTATATTACTTTTCTTCTTTGTAAATCTTTATACATGTTCATGTAATTTTTTCGAGTTGTGTTTTATTTCCAGATCCTCCATTTCTTTGCAATGTTTCTGCAGCCACTCTTCTTTGGCACCTCTGCACATGTGACGTATTTCTCTATCTATTACTATATACTCTGGAGTGTTCTTTGCTTTCTTTCTTTGAAACATTTTACTCAATATTTCATCGGTTATCCATAATTGTTTTTTCTCATTAATTTTCACTGGCAAGGTGGTATTTGCAGCCTGAGTACTGGTTTTCATACTTTCCCATTTTGTATTAATTTTATCCTCGGGATTTTCACCTCGATATTGTTTCATGCTTTCAATGATTAGCCCATCATATCTATTTTTGACTTCAACTAGGTATAGTTGTCTTATTTCTGATTGTTTCAATGCCGATATATCTACGTGAGGTGTCTTCGATTTCCTTATTCCTGGGATTTTAAGTTTTATTTTTAATTTTAAATCTACAAGATTAAGGTCAGAGTTGATATCAGCACCAGGGTATGTTTTGGCATTTTTAACATGATTTATTTGGTTGTTTCGGGATTTGAGATTTAAATATTGAGCACAACCCACTACTGGCAACGCTGATCGCCATTCTGGTATGAACCTAAAGCCTATCCACGTCAATGTGGAAGCACTATACTCGAGTTTCGCTCTCGTTTGAGCTCATCAGTAGTGCATACACTTGACCGGACGCGGAAACAAATCCCGGATCACTGGTTTGTGAAGCGGGTGTGTAACCACTAGACCACGCGGCACACGCTGGACACGGCCAAATTATCACAACAGAACACTACAACGTCACCCATCGTAGGCAGTAGCTCAAGATTTGCCCGATCGCCGCGACTGACGTCCGTCAATCCATGTGGACCCGAACGATCAGGTCTTCTCACTGGCAAGGCACACCAGGCCACCTAAAGTCCAGCAAGCAATAATCAAATTGATTTATTTGGTTGTTTCGGGATTTGAGATTTAAATATTGAGCACAACCCACTACTGGCAACGCTGATCGCATTCTGGAATGAACCTAAGGCCTATCAACGTCAGTGTGGAATCACTAGACTCGAGTTTCGCTCTCGTTTAAGCTCATCAGTAGTGCATATACTTGACCGGACGCGGAAACAAACTCCGGATCACTGGCGTGTGAAGCGGGTGTGTAACCACTAGACCACGCGGCACACGCTGGACACGGCCAAATTATCACAACAGAACACTACAACGTCACCCATCGTAGGCTGTAGCTCAAGATTTACCCGATCGCCGCGACTGATGTCCGACAATCTAACAAATTTAACATTGTTTTTAAATCTATTTCTAATCATAATGTAGTCAGTTTGGTTTCTTGTTCTATCTCCAGGGCTTTTACATGCATACAGTCTCCTAGGGTTAAGTTGAAAGAATGTGTTGCAAACAATAAGATTGATTTCTTCACAGAACTGTATCAGCCTGTCTCGTCAGTCGTTTCTGTTTCCCATACCGTATTGCCTGCTTATATTATTTTTTTTCGACTTTTGCGTTCATGTCTCCCATGCCAATTAGGACCTCTGATGATTTTACAACGTTCAGTGTTTGTTGTAGGTCTTCCATAATCCACTAATATTTTTCTCTAAATCTCGTTTTACTAAAATTCCTACTCCTCTCTCGTGATGATCTCCCCTGAATTAATGAATATGTAATCCTCTCTCCCTATATAACTTGTATCTGTCTATCTTGTTTTAGATACGCCTAAGATATCTAAATTCATGTTTTTTGCCTCTGCAATAAGGTTATCAAACTTCCCTGCTTGATATAAGGTGCGTACGTTCCACGTACCAATTCTCAGACTTCTCCTTCTACTTTTCAGGTAGGTATTGTCAGAATGCACCCTTTCAAAAGAATTTGGGATTCAGTCGTCATTATTCACTTCCTTATTCACTATAAGAGTTGTCTCTTCCCTGTTAATATTTACAAAAGGCTCATCTCCAGGGGGCCAAGAATTACCTGTATCGCTTTTTTCTTGTTGTTGAATTACCATTGCTGTCTTTGGGATATTACATGGTAAGGTACAAATCTCTTCCACGATGGCCAGCCATGTTCACTATCGTGTCCTGAACACGCCTCATGTATGCCACACACTCTGCTGTTTCGCTTTCCAAGCCGTTGATCTATTTAGAGTCACCCGCCTTGTTCACCGTTCCAGTCTTTTGTGTTCTAGGGATAGACATTCCCTTAGTAGGATGTTATCCATACTTCACTCATGTAGTTTAGCCAGTCAGTCAGACCGGTGCCCGTGGTGTGGCCACCGCAGTACACAAGCGGTATTCGCGGAGCCATACGTGAGCTAGGTAAAGAGATGGGAACCAAATAGGATCCTGGTCTATCCCTTGGAATATGGCTGCCACTCACCGTGGCCGTGAGGTTCCATCCCTCTCTCTTTACCCTATACCTGATAAAATGTAAGTAAGCTTAAGCAAACCTTATGAGGCCCTGAATCCAAGAAATAAAGACAACTGGAATACACTGTAGTGGGTTGGTAGTGCAGCAGGGCTTCGGTCTCTGAGAAAAAGTTCCACATGCTATACTGCAACCACGGAAGTAAGTATTAGAAAGGGAATTCCCGAAGCGTTTCCTAGAATTATATTTAACATCTGGGAATTCCCTTTCTTATATTGCCTTCTCTAGATGCCTAAGGCTACTAGTCTACTAGTATTTAGTAATAGGACTAGGGCTTGTATTGTGGAAAGCCAGCGTGTGTACTACTTACCCGTATGCGTGGCTGAGTGCGTGGCGTGTGTGTGTGTGTGTGTGTGTGTATTTGTTTGATTGTTCGATAACCCTTATTTTTGGATTGAAGACCTGGCAAGGTTTGTAAAAAGTTTACTTATAAATTGAGTGTAAACATTAAGTAACAATAAAATAACGGACCTTTTTACACGCCTCACTGCCTGTTGGATATATGGTGCTAGTTAGGTACTTCTATAGCAGACTCAACACTCTATGGGTGACGTAGTAAAGTATTTCTATAGCAGACTCGACACTCTATGAGTGACGTGGTAAAGATATCTATAGCAGACTCGACACTCTATGAGTGACGTGGTAAAGATATCTATAGCAGACTCGACACTCTATGGGTGACATGGTAAAGTATATCTATAGCAGACTCGACACTCTATGGGTGACGTGGTAAAGTATTTCTATATATATATACGCACATACACACATATACGCACGCTCATACATATAAACACACGCATACATTTACGCACACATATAAACATACTTACACACACAAGCACACATACAAACACACATTTACACACACTTACACATACACACCCACATTCAGACGTGCACACACATACACATAAACACACGCATACACAAATATGGACACACGTACACACCAACCCATCCACCCACACACTTACTCACACATACACGATGCCTCACATAATCTCACGCTCTGTCTCACTCATTTACTCACTAAACCACACTAACTCACTCTCTTACAAGCAAAGACAAGTACACAGACACACACACATTCACCCACTCTCTCTTACTCACCCTTCAACCACCTGCACATCCCACACCTCCCCACCTCTCACACATCTCCCCTCCCGCACAAAACTCCACCCATAAACACATTCCCCCACACACACCCCCCACATATCTTCCCCATACACATCCCCGCCCACACATCTCCCCACCAACTCACACATCCTCCACCTACAAACATTCTCGCCACCCACACATACATCCTCCACAAACTCACATTTACCCCATCCACACTCACACACTCCCACCCACGCAGAAATATCCCATTCACAGACAACCCCACACTCATCCCCCACACCCATTACACACCCATCCCCCAACCCACACAATCTCCTGCACACCCATTCACCCACCCAAACAAAAAAAAAAGCGTAAAAATTAGTGATGCAATTCAACTCTCTCTCTCTCTCTCTCTCTCTCTCTCTCTCTCTCTCTCTCTCTCTCTCTCTCTCTCTCTCTTGCTCTCTCTCCCTCTCTCACTAACTCTCTCACTCACATCACAGTAATGTTATATTATACATGATAAAATCAAATGGCATACAACATGATAAGATGAGAATAAATAAAACAAAAAACAAAACAAAAAATATATGGAATGGCATGTTACAGGACAATCAAGTGGCATTAAACGATACCTCGTAATATGAAAGATGAGAATACATAAAAAATATGGAATAGCATGTTACATGAAATGCGTGCGCTCAACTCTCTCTCTCTCTCTCTCTCTCTCTCTCTCTCTCTCTGTCTCTCTCTCTCTCTGTCTCTGTCTCTCTCTCTCTCTCTCTCTCTCTCTCTCTCTCTCTCTTCTCTCACACACATGTACATACACACCTCCCGCACACATCCATGTACTTACTCACACGTACTCACATAACACCCGAATATACACTCCCTCGCATACACTGCATGCATGCACACTTACACATACAAAGATATACAATACATACAAGAGCACACACACACACACTCATCCATACACACATATGCACACGAACATGCATATAAACGCATATAAACACATGAACGCAGAGAGAGAGAGAGAGAGAGAGAGAGAGAGAGAGAGAGAGAGAGAGAGAGAGAGAGAGAGAGAGAGAGAGAGAGAGAGAGGAAACAAAAATGTATTCATATGTCAATCGGTGAACAGTCAATGTGTGTTTATATGTATTCTAGAAACAGGCGCCATGCGTGTCATTTAGTTTTAGTTATTGACAAGCCACGATGAATACCATTAGTCATTGACCGTTGTCAGTAATATATCTGCTACTTTCAAGACAGTACTGTCACTGATCATATTTGCTACTTCTTGCCATATAATTCTTATCTATTAGTTCTTATATACTAGTTCTCACCTGCTAGTTCTTGACATTTTTCACAAAGGAACAAGGATGCAGAATCTATCATCTGACATAACTCCTGGAATTCCATATTGTTGTCTCCCCATTGTGTCCATAAATCTGCTGTAACGATTATCTACAAAAGCACAGACATTCTCAGAGGTCAACCACAGAACAGTAAATGTGAAAAAAGTTCCTCAACAGAGATGCCCAGACAGAGAGACGCACAAATAATTTAAAAAAACAAACAATAAAAACTGACCCCACTACACCAGGGGCATCTGTTAGCAGTATAAGTGTACAGAACTGAGTATTTCAAATGTAGATGTCAACACAAAACTTCATTTTATTCCATTCATCCATCATGTGCCATGCCTGTAAGCGTGGGCGGTCATGTTTTGCTATCTCACTCGATCACCAGAGTCGTGGATCAGCTCCGTGTTTCTGTCTCGACCATGCCACTTCGCCAAGCCATCCAGGTACTTGCTTCTAGGTCTTCCCCTTGGTCTGTTCCCCTCGATCTTACCAGTTGTCACCAAGTTCTCCAATCCATTTCTTCTCATAACATGCCCAAAAATGTTTGACTGTCTACGTTTAATGCGATCTTCATTTGTTTCTTGAAGGACTTGTTCATTGGTCTTTCTGGCTGTCCATGGTATTCTTTGCATTTTCCTCAGAAACCACATTTCTACAGCCATCAGATGTTTTTCCGTTTGACTGCTCATTGTCCAAGCTTCACATCCATATAAACGTACAGGTTCTATGTAGCATCTCAACACTCTTTTTCTCGTTTCAATTGACATATTTTTATTGGTCAGTATGTTTTTCATATTGCTAAAGGCTACTTTTGCCATGGCGATTCTTGTTCTAATCTCTTCAAGGCATCTCCCAGCAGATGTTATTACTGTTCCGAGATAATTGTACCTATTCACTTGTTGAAGAATATTCCCATTTACTTGTATATTACATTGTGGTATTTCGTTCTTCCTAGTGACGACCATAATCTGTGTCTTTTTACAATTTAATTCTAACCCTAGTTATTCACTGTGTGTAACAACCGCATCTACTAAATGTTGCAGGTCCTGTTTATTGTCTGCAATCAAGACTGTATCATCTGCGTATCTAATGTTATTGATGCATCGTCCCTCAATGTTGATTCCTTCCATACCTTCAATATTTCTGAAAATACTTTCACTTTACAGGGAAAACAGATCTGGAGACATTACACATCGCTGTCTCACACCACTCTTAATAGGCTGATATTGATATACTTCATTATCAACTCTTATTGCAGCTTGTTGTTTCCAATACATGTTGTTTACACTGTGAGGTCTTTTCCATCAATTTGTAGATCTTCAAGCATCCTTATGTCGACATGTCTCACTTTATTGAAAGCCTTTGTGTAGTCAATAAAGCAAAGGTGTAGATCTTTGTTTACTTCTATAGAACGTTCGATTACGGTTCTCAGTATATACACAGCATTTACTGTACCCTAGCCTTCTACAAACCCACATTGTTCTTCTCCTATTTCAGTTTCTATTTTCCTCCTAACTCTTTGCTTGATAATTCTTAGCAAAATCTTCGTGATGTGACTCATTAATTGTTCGATGTTGAACACATTCTAAGGCTAATGATTTATTTGGGATTGCAATAAATACAGAATAACATAATTCTTGAGCTATATTTCCAGTAACATATATTGATTTAGCAGACTGGTACTTTATCTACTCCATATTCTTCTAAAGCATTAATCATTTCTGTTGTGACGCTGTCTGAACCGGGGGTCTTGTCAGATTTCATATGGTTAAGAGAACATGCCATGCGAATCAGTAAACTTAAAAAACCTTAAAGACGAGGCAGTAAGGGAAAATTATAAGAAAGAACTAACTGAACTCTTTGTAAAATTACCTACGGAAAGAAAAACAGTGGAAGAAGAATGGGAGATGTTCAAATCAAGCATTTTAAATACTGCAAAAATAACATGCGGAACCACGAAAAAACGCAAAACACGGATAAAGAAAATAACAAGTTGGTGGAACGCAGAAGTAAAGAAAGCGGTAAAAGAAAAAAAGGAAAAATATAAAAATTGGTTGAAGAGCAAACAGGAATGTGATTACAGAGAATACAGAATAGCGAGAAGACATGTGAGTAGAATAGTAAAGAGGGAAAAACAGAAAGACTGGGAAGAGTATGGAGAAACCCTAAATAAAAACTACAAGGAGGCAACCAGAAACTTCTACAAAAAGATAAGTGCAATGCGAACCAGAGGAGAACCCTTTGACCCAACTGAAATAATTAACAGCGAAAATGGAGAACCAATAAGTGAACAAAAACAGATCCTAATAAGATGGAAGCAGTATTTTGAACAACTTCTCAACATCCCATCAGATGTCACAGGAATTCAAGAGACCTACACAGATGTCACCGAGGAACTAGAGCCAGACATACTAAAAGAAGAAATTATAGAAGCCATCAGATTAGCCCCATTGAACAAATCACCAGGACAGGATGAAATACCAAAATGAACTAATTAAAGCAGCAAGGGAAGTAGGAACAGCTTGGCTACATAGACTATTCAACCATGTTTGGGTAGAACAACAGACACCACGAGACTGGGGAAACGCCATAATTATCCCAATTTGGAAAAAACAAAGGCAGCAAAAGAGATTGCACACAATACAGAGGCATTTCACTGTTGAGTCATACTGGGAAAATATTTTGCAAAATTCTTGAAAAAAGATTACGAACTACTTTAGAACCCCAGCTAAGCGAAACGCAGCTTGGATTTAGGAAAAACAAAGGATGCACAGACGCCATCTTTGCTCTTAGACAACTTATAGAAAAATCAATTGAATTCAATGAAACACTCTACTTAGCCTTTGTTGATCAAGAAAAGGCATTCGATAGGGTAGATAGAAACAAGCTGTGGGAAATCCTTAAACAATATGGAGTGAGTACACATCTAACAAATCTATGTAGAAGTTTATACAACGACAGTGAATGCATAGTGAGAGCAACTGGAGGACATTCAGAACCCTTCACCATAAGATCTGGAGTACGACAAGGTTGTGTCCTGTCCCCTCTCTTGTTCATAACATATATAGACAACATATGTAAAGAAACCAGCCAAGCAGAGACAGCAAGAATACCGCATGACGAGAACACAGAAGAAGAACCATCTGCAAATCTAACCATTAGAGAACTCCTGTTTGCGGACGACCAAGCACTAATAGCAAAATCAGAAGCTGAATTACAAGACCACATGAATAGTCTAAACGAAATGTGTAGGGAACATAACATGAAAATTAGCACAAGCAAAACAGAGGTAATGACTATAACTAAAGAAGAACAAACAGCAACAATTCACCTAAACGAACATCCCTTGAAACAAGTAAAGAGCTTCAAGTACCTAGGAAGTATAATATCATCAAATGGACAGATCAGAAGACGAGATCGAAAATAGGTGCAATAAGGCAAATCAACTCTTGGACAAATGGCACCAATACTAAAGAACAAACATGTATCAATAACTACTAAGAAAGCACTTTACAATACAATCTTCCTACCAACTCTGTGCTACCAATGCCAAACCTGGACAATGACAGAAAAAGAGAAAAGAAAAATCACAACAACAGAAATGAGGTTCCTGAGAAGAATACTCAACGTATCAAGAAGAGATAAGATCAGAAATGAAGAAATCAGGACTAAAGTGGGGGTTAAAGCTGCTCTAGATTTTATTAGAAAGCAGCAAGTCAAATGGTTTGGCCATGCATGTAGGCTACCAGTCAACAGCATGCCACAACAAGCAATGATGTACAGACCAGATGGAAACAGAGGAAGAGGCCGACCACGTAAACGTTGGACGGAGGGAATAACAGAATCCATGGGAATGTCGATATACGAAGCCCATAACCGGGCACTCTCACGAAGTTTATACTTCACCTCGACACCGCAAGGTACAAGAGGAACATGATGAGATGAGATGAGATAAGAGCATTCTGAACCACCATCATCAAAATTGCTGGTCCTTCATTATTATTTTGAACATCATACTGTTCGTCTCTGTTATCGTCATAAAGGCTTTTCACGTAATCTGACCATACATGTAAGATCGGATCTTTTTCTATTATGACTCTTATATCTTTTATCTTTAGGCAGCCTGCTGATGTACGTGTTATTTGATTAGTAAGCTCCTGAATTCTTTTGTGCATTAGTTTCGCATTTTTACTGTTGTGTTGTTTTTCAATTTATATGCATTCTATTCATTTTATTACGACCTAGTATA
This sequence comes from Cepaea nemoralis, assembly GCA_014155875.1. Classification (NCBI taxonomy): domain Eukaryota; kingdom Metazoa; phylum Mollusca; class Gastropoda; order Stylommatophora; family Helicidae; genus Cepaea; species Cepaea nemoralis. Next base: position 42,703 of record JACEFZ010014090.1, on the reverse strand, counting down.
TGCGGAGGCATTGTCACCAATTTGAATCTGGGCTATATTCTAAACCAGGCCAGCAATTCCAACTTTGTTAAGTTGGTGCTCACACTGACGTTGCAGTGGGTGTGGGTACAAATTCCCGGTGCTCCCAATACATGCCAGCAAACTAGGGACACATGTCTATTTTAGACCGATTAAAGACAAAGCCCCTGGATATACAAGTGCACAGCTGAAAATGGCTCGTAGAAATGTAAATGTAGCTGGTCTTGGTATCCCCAAGGAGTAGGAAGGAGTATTTGCTTTGCCTAGATGCATGTATATTAAGAAACTACTAGACAGGACAGCTTGCTTCCCTTCCAATCACACCCAACCACAATAGTATCGTATACTACTCGCCATGAGCTAAAATATTACAACTGAAGCATAGCTCAACAGTAGGAAATCTGCTTACAGAACGCTACTCATAACATTAACAAAATAGAACATTAATCATGGTGTGTTAAACACATTATATACCTTGTATAAAGCAATATTTTACAATATGCACGGTTATAACAGGGTAGGGTCGGTTTCTTGTGATCTGCCGTTATTTCTAGGTTCTAGTGTAATGTACTTCCGTCCCACTTTTTGTCGAACGTCGTCCCACACGAGACAATAGACAAAAGACTACAAACGAGTAAGATATTCTCTCTAGTCTTATGTCTGACACATCCAATGAAATGAGGCAACTCTTCTTTAACGAAGAAGAACAACACAAAGTAATAATAATGGTAGCAAATTGTCCTTCAAGATAAAAGGGTAGATGTTAAAGGTGACTGTTAGAAATATGCAACACTCCTCTAATTATAAGTCAGAGCGCAGTCTTGCTGGTATCATCACTAAGATTGCTGAAGGGAAAGGTCTGTAATGTCAGGACGTGTGGATATTCTTGTGTCTTAGGTAGGAGGTCACTTGATTGATGTAAGACTCCACCCGTGCATCACTAGGGTTGATCATCTTCAATGGTACATTTTGAGAAGCGGTGAGTGGTCACTTTCAACTTGATGGGGGATTCTAAGAGTTTAAGATATATTCTGAGATTCAGCATCTCTGACTCCCTCAAAGCAATCTTCAATCTGGACTATGGCTCAGAAGAACGTTTGAGGTATCTTCCACTTGGCTGCAGGGTACTTGATGTTGAAGCATATTCATGTGACGTCCGGCCCTACAAGAATATTGTCCCAGTCCCATATGTTTATGGGCAAACGGCAATTTATATGTGATAACCGCATGTGTTTCCCAGAACATGTCCCGGTCCCCATTATTGGCCTGGCTGACCTGGGAGTCTAGTTCAATACCGCATAGACATCCACACACATAGGGGGATTCGAACACAGGACCACTGGGCTGCCAGTTTCTATTGTGGCATAGAAACATAGTGCATGGATTGATGTGTTAGTGCTGAGATGGCAGGATGGGCAGCAGCATGATCGAATATTTCACTTGACAAGGTAGTTGATAATGGTGATGATAATGAGGATGATAATGATGATAATGATAGTGAAGATGATGATGGTAAATAAAACATGTGTGGCAGTTTGGCTGCTTAAAAAAAATAATAATAAGCGTAAACTAAATGAGAAATAGATAACACATACGTTGTTGACATATTGTCCAACAGCGCTGATCAAATCGTCTCCCTGATCTTTCAAGAATGTCAGCTTGTTGGAGATGAATGTTGCTTTCCTCTGTTTCGCAGATGCCATTTGGGCAATACTTGGGTCTAGCCCTATGAAAGTGGATAATAAACATGTCTACTCCTACGAAAGTGGATAATAAACATGACTAGTCACAGGAAAGTAGATAATAAATATGTCTAGTCCTAGGAAAGTGGATAATAAACACGTCTACCCCTAGGAGTGAATAATAAGCATGTCTACCAATAGGAAAGGGGATAATAAACATGTCTTCATTCATTCATTCATTCGTTCAGTAGCATGTCCTTTGCAGAACCTCGCTCCCATAACAACCTTCCGGAAAACTTCTCGATCACAAGCAAGATGACCCGAGTCTGATACACCCATCTGGAGATCATCCGCCACATCCTGCACCCATCTTCTCTTTGGCCTTCCTCTTCCTCTCTTCCCAGGCATATACCCTTCCATTATTGTTCTCTCCAAACTGTCGTGACGTTTCAAGTGACCAAAATACTTCAATTTTCTGTGTTTTATCGTCTTTAATAGCCATCCCTCCTCAATATTCAACTCTTGAAGTATGGATGCATTTTTTCTTTTCTTTATCCAAGATATTCTTAGAACTCGTCTATAACATTTATATTCAAAGGCATGTATGCGCTGTTCAGCTTGTTTAGTAAGTGTCCATGTCTCACAAGCGTATGTTGCAATGGGAAAGATGCATGCTCTTAAAAATCTAATTTTTGTAGTTCTGTCTGTCCCACTCCATAATTTATTCATCTGTATTAGTCTTTGAAGAGCAATGGATAGTCGCCGTTTAATTTCTTTCATTGTGTCACCATTATTGATAATCAATGACCCAAGATATTAGAAATTTTCCACCACCTCCAATTTTCTCCCATTAATGTATATTTCTTTCTCCATAGTAGTTTTATCTGTATGCATTATCTTTGTTTTTGCTATGTTAAGATATAAGTTGTGATTTTCACTTTTCAATTGTGTTGAGGCTATTAGGTTTTCTATGCCATTCTGTGTTGTGGATAGTAATACTGTATCATCAGCATATCGAATCTCTGGTATGTCATGACCGCCGATATTAAGGGCAACTTATGGCTCCCTGTTTATATCATCTCTTACATTTCTCATTATATTTTCGGCGTACAGGTTAAACAAACAGGGTGACAGCACGCAGCCCTGACGGACTCCTTGCTTGATGTCAAATCAATCTGATGTCTCTCCATCTATTCTGACTGCTGCTTGTTGGTCTAGATATAGCATTTTTATGAGATGTACTACATGTGATGGAATGCCCATATTCCTCATGATTTCCCAAAGTTTATGATGCTGTACACAGGCAAATGCCTTTGAATAATCCACAAAACATGAGAATAGGTTTACATTAAATTCTCTGCACTTCTCTGTTATTAAACGCATGTTGAATATGTGATCTCTTGTTCCTCTTCCTCGTCTAAATCCAGCTTGAACCACGTTAATCTCTTCTTCCATTTTCTTACTAAGTCTTCGCATTATGACTTTTAGTAGAATTTTACTTGCATGACTGATCAGGGCAACAGTTCTATAGTTGGTGCATAATTTCAGGTTGCCCTTTTTTGGTATTGGAATGAAGATAGTTCTCTTCCAATCTTGTGGCCATATACCATATTTCCAAATCTTTGTACATAATGCATGATATATGTGTATGCTTTCTTCGCCTCCTGCTTTAATTAGTTCAGCTGGTATCTCATCACATCCAGGTGATTTACCATTCTTCAGGTTCCTTATAGCCCAAGCAATTTCATCTAATGAGGGTTCAGGTTCTATCTCTGCTGTCATTGGCTCATGTATCTCGTTCATATCCTCACTGTCACTCATATCATACATTTCACTGCAGTTTTCCTGCCATCTTTCTAGAATATGTCTAGATTTTGTTAAGGTATTTCCCATCTTGTCACAGATAACATTCAATTGAGGTTGAACATTTCTTGTCAATAACTTCATTTCTTTGAACATTTCATAATCTCTTCCAGCCTTATGATATTGCTCTATTCTGGTACAGCAATCTTGTATATATTGATTTTTGTCCTTTCTTGTGTTCTTTCTTATTTCTCGAGTTAAAGATTTATACTTCATCCTGCTATCGGATTCATCTCCTTTCTGTTTCAGCTCCCTTCGTTGTTTTATTAATTCTAACGTGTCTGATGTAATCCATGGCTTAAGTTGCTTTTTCTTGGTCGAAATTAAATCTTTGGCTGCAGTTATCAAGATATCTCTAGCTTGTACTGCCAGTTCATCAGGTGTCATTTCTTCTTGTACAGACATCAAGACCCCAAAGCGATTCCTAACTTCTATGTTGTATGCGTCTGGTATTTTTGTGAGATAAAAACGAAGTGGCCTTGGTCCTCGGGAAAGTTTTTTGAGTTTTAATTTCAGATCTGCTTCTAATAACTGATGATCTGTATCACAGTCTGCACTTCGTAGGGTTTTTGCAGATGTTATGCTTGATCTCCATCTTCTTTGTATTAAAATATAATCTATCTGATTTTTGGTAAAACTGTCTGGAGACTTCCATGTGAAGAGTCTTCTTGGATGTTGTTTAAAAAGTGTGTTGGCTATCGTTAACTCATTTTCTGTGCAAAATTCAATTAATTTGTCACCTGCATCATTTCTATTTCCTAATCCAAATTTTCCTAAAACGTGTCTCTCATTTTCAGCTCTTCCTGCACCTACTTTTGCATTAAAATCACCCATTATTATTGCTATATCATTATGACCAATCTTATTTAATGTGTCTTGTAGTGTGTTGTAAAAATCTTCAATTTCGTCCTCCTCTGCTGTTGAAGTAGGTGCATATATATGTATGAGAGTTGTGTTGTTTGGACGGCCTTTAAGTCTAATAGTGAGGATTCTATCACTAACTGGATTATATCCCATTAAAGCTTTTGCAGTTGTCTTATCTAAACAAAATGCCACTCCACTCTGGCCTCCGACATCTCTACCAGAATAAATGAAAATACTTCCATTTTCAGTTGTAAAATGTCCCTTCAGCGATGTTCACTAATTCCTAAAATTTGAATGTTTAACCTCTCAATCTCATCACACACTACTTTAAGCTTTCCCTCATACAAACTTCTCACATTCCACGTTGCCATTCTCACTCTGTTTCTTAGTCTGACACAGGGGATTTCCTTGGTAACACAGTCAGGATTAACTCCGTCATCACGATTACTAGTACTGGTCCCTGCGCCACACTCTTCCCCAGTGTTATCTGATCTGCCTGGCCTGGAAGTCTCGCCACCAGATCTCTTTCTTATTATGTTTTCTTTCATGGTTGTTATGGTTTCTTGGCAAGTTTTGCAGAAGGTAGTTTCTGTACTAGTCGGTGGCCATAGCCATTGTCTCTACTGATGAAATCATCTGCCTATCGCTGCAGAGTGCAAGACCATAACCAACAACAATATGTCGGCTGCTCTCACACTCCATCCACCACCTGCTTCCATGGCTTCACGTAACCCTGATCGGGGGGCTAAACGGGTACTCCACCTTGCCCAAGGGTGTCCCGTAGACTAACGGAGGAAAGGAGGCGTCTTACATCTCCTTTGATAGAGGATACCCCTACCCCGCTAACCGGAATAAACATGTCTACCCCTAGGAAAGTGAATAATAAACATGTCTACCCCTAGGAAAGTGGATAATACATATGTTTAATCCTAGGAATGTGGATTATAAACATATCTAGTCCTGGGAAAGTGGAGAATAAACAGCTTAGCAAATTAATGGTATGGATATTTTGGCAACAAAGTAGATTACGTTGTAAATGGATTTACTGAAGCGTAAAACAATTTAGTTTTTATCCCATATGGCTCAGTCTCTTTCCGCGGAAAGCGTCGCACAAAGCACGAACTCCGTAGCTACTGCGACGACCATCAGGATTCTCTGAACAAAAATGCACTCGTGAACCGAAGGATGCGGCCCAGAATCGAACCCACAACCTTCGGAGCCCGAGGCAGACAGCTTGACGACTTCGTCACGGAGACTCCCGAAATGATAGCAGTTGGAGTGAATAATATCTCCACTCTACAACACATGATAGCAGTTGGAGTGAATAATATCTCCACTATACAACAAATGATAGCAGTTGGAGTGAATAATATCTCCACTCTACAACAAATGATAGCAGTTGGAGTGAATAATATCTCCACTCTACAACAAATGATAGTCACATTAAATGAGTTAATTTCTCCACTCTACCACAAGTGCTAGTAGTAATTTAGAATGCATTAATGACTCAACTCTACCACAAATAGTTGTCACTAAGACTTAGTTAATTTATCCGGTCTACCACAAATGTTGGTCACTTTTAATGAGTTAATTTCTCCATTATAGCACACATTATAGGTAGGTTACTATTTTCAGATATTTTCTGTATTTATTTTTTTCTAGTTACAGTTTCTAAATTTTCTCATTATTACAGTTAAAGTTAGTTGCATATCATTTACAGGAGTCGCAGTTAAATCCAGCATTTTTTGACTGTTGTGTGATCTCTCATCAAGTTTACGGTTAGTAGTTTACCTTTGCTTTCTAAACGACCGGCACCCATAACATTTCATTAAAAAAGAAACAAATCGCAGCTGTGTTGAGAACGCGGTATGCGGGATTATGAGCTACGTCCATAACCCCTCAGCCACGGAGCACGCCATTATTGCAGCGCAATTTTAAATTACATATTTTCAAAATGAACAAAAAAAAAAAAAAAACGCTGACATATACATTCCTGGGGATCACGTGAGGGGATTGCATTGACAGGTGTTGATGTACACACAAAGTTCGGTACTTCAATTTTAATTCACCGCAAACAAAGGGAATTCCAGGGCACACGTCATATCCTGGAGTCCCCTTATTCGCGCTGTATCTCGGTGTGCAATGTAGTCGGTGTGCAAATGGTTTAGTTATGTGTGTGCTGACCTTGACCGGAATAACGTTGTCGGTGTGCAGCAAATGGTTTAGTTATGTGTGTGAGTTGACCTGAATATTTCAGTGGTTGTATACTCTTGTGCACACTTAGGGGCTGTTATTGTGTGCTAATTTGTTACCCTGAAAAGGGCCCGTTATGGCATTCTTCTAGTGGCCCTGAAAAGGGCCCGTTATGGCATTCTTCTAGTGGCCCTGAAAAGGGCCCATTGCTGGAACCCTAACCCTAACCCTAACCCTAACGCCATGACACGCAATGAAAAAAACTTTATTTGAACGGAGATCCCCCGCCAGTACTATATATAGCTGCTAACTACGCTTATATAGCTGCTAAAGCTAAATATAGCCTCGTGACGTCTGTTGCGGTGAATTAAAATTGAAGTACCCAAAGTTCTGTCATCAATCAGAGAGAGGTTTATGTAGAGACTTGTCTCCTGACCTGGTATCAATGTACAATCTCCATAGAAGCTGTGTTGTAGAGCGCTACTTCTCCTCTCCAAGCTCGGAAACCACAGGACTGTACACAATGTTTAAAATGTTTTGCATATCCTTTACATGACATCGTTGTCAACATCAGCATCTTTCAGCTGTCTGTTGATTTCTTGGCAAGATTACGCTCAGTACTTTGCATTGCTTTCTGAGAGGCCGGCTCACAGAGCTCCTAAGTTACCGACGCGATTCGAACCACAGCTGATTCTCACCGTCATCACGTTACTTACGAGAGTATACAAGATTACGGAGAAAAGTCGCTAACCTCTAGGCCAAAAAGCCGGCTGTACACGGTGGGTACTGTAAATTACCATCCGTGGAGAGGTATATATTGGTGTAGCCAAGTTCGTGCTACAAGACTATGCACACGACTGGCTGCAATCAGGCACAGGTTGGCCATGTTTGCTAAGTGTATTTTAGTTATTTCATTGTCCACAGACTCAGTGTGTTTTAGGTATTTCATTGTCAACAGTGCCGGTCTCGCTGGCCGAGGGGTTATCAGCTTTCTCCGTAACCCCGAATACTCTCGTGGTTGACGTGAGCGCACGAGAATTAGAAACGGTTCGTATCGCGCCAGTGACTTAAGAGAGTATGGAGCCGGTCGCTCAGAAAGTCGTGGCGTGCTGATGCACTTGGTCCAGTCGAGTAAGATCCAGCAGTAACTCTATTGTTGTTGATCCACGCCTAGAAATCAACATACAGCTGAAAGATGCTGATGTTGACCGCAATATCCTGAAACAGGATGAAACGCGGAAACAAAAATAGAGATGACTTGGACCTTGGTGACCACTCCGTCTCCCAAGCGTGGATCAACAACAATAAAGTTACTGCTGGATCTTACTCGACTGGACCAAGTGCATCTTCCTCATACCGCACTAAGTCACTGCGAATAAAGTACTGCACAGGTATCTGTAATCACTAGCTGGACTACAATCCTCCTGGATTTACCTCCAACTAATCTAAACTTAATGAATGTCAATAACCTATGACCAATCTAATGGTCGATCTGTAGCACATTACTCATGAGTGATGAATCTGTCACTGACCAATTTAACGGTCTCACACTTCAAACACAGTAGCACTGAGATTTGTCTATGTTCATGACCAATTCAATGGTCCCTAACTGATAGCACAGTAACACTGGGTTTCGATTCAGTTCTTTGACCAATTCAATGGTCCCTTACTGATAACACAGTTCACTGCTCGGCGCATCAGATAATGTAACATAGTTCAAAGTCAGCACACTGTTTCAATATAATAGTAGAATCTGATACATATTTCTTTTGGAGAAAATATTCAGGTTGAACTAGATTCCCTAGTCCCTTGACACCTTATCACTTTCTTTGGGTCTCTTATACGGAAGCTGGTGTAGGTCTCATCATGACCTTCCACTCAAACTGTCGTAGGAACCTCCTACGTGTAGGAATAAACATTTGTCCGCGTTTAGGCAGAACCACCGCATTTGTATACGGTCAGGTGTCTCCTGTCATAGAGCCTGATTGCTCAATTTACTGAAAGCTCCTTCTGAAATACTATATCTTCACAAGTATAAACTCAACAACAAACCATCGTGTCCCACACGTGCACCGTCAGGGCACTTGAATCTCTGGATGCACCTTCATACATAATGGGTCACCCTGGCATATGGTGTGATTAAGTCAGGCGAGGTAAGTATTTGGTTCAACCCTTCGCTGTAGCATACGAAGTGGTTTCCGGCCAACGACAAATCTAGTTGACTGGTTCCTCAACAGGCAACTCCTGAAAAGGGAGGGCGACAGGTGAGAGTACTCTGGCCCAAACCTTGGTCCATATGCATCCTATCAATAGCTACTCAACTCTCAGTCATGCTACTTAGTTATACAAATAACTAAAGCATTATCTCTATAGGGAGAGTAGCAAAGCATGGGTCGTGGAGGTCAGCTGGCCTCAAGAGAACAGCCCGTCAAACAAAGTAAGAATCAGAATGACGAGTCTGATCATAGGTCTCACCTATCCCTAATCATCTACCAGTTGTCGCTAACGTCACTATTGAAAGTAAGCTGCTATCTTAATTCTAAAATTAATTGAACTAAACCCTAAGGTAAAGAGTCCCTGGACTCGCTCCTTATATTAATAATGTTCAATAAGAAACATAAGTCTGATCAATATACCATCCCTCGGGATATAGGGATAATACATGATCATATCCGTATATACACCTTCCTGATTGCTTGTGGGACTACCTGCCCACACTGTAGCAACCTCTTCTTATCAGACTCTTACTTAGAGTCAAGAAGCCATTCTTGAGAAAACATGTTCCCCACATGTTCCAAGGGTAATGTTCCAGCTCAGCCCTTCCCAAGTGGATGAGCCTTGGTTGGACCGAACTTCATTTGTGGCCTGGTCTGCCACAACATACTTTCGTAACTTGCTTGCAATTCCCCATATCCCATAGGTCCCCGGTGTCTCATACGACCTCCTTGCATCCTTCCATACTGCTAACACATCAGCAGTCATTCGCACTAGTGCTAGCATGAAAGAATCAGGAAAGCAAAGACACGAATTCAGAACACAAGTCTATCGCGATTACCCGCATTGTTATCACGCGTCGACCTATTTGGCGTTCGGTATTCCTCCCAGAAGTTTCACATACCATGACCTAATATATGCATACACAATGTCACAGCATATATATATATATATATATATATATATATATATATATATATATATATATATATATATATATATATATATATATATATATATATATATAAATCATCAATGAAGACTTACCTTCACACAGAAATCCCGTGTTCCACACACAATGAATTCACTATTAATTTACACCACAATAGTTTCATCATTCCTAGTAGCACAGAACTAAGTTCTCTCCTTTCGTTGTCACTAAGCACACTTCTGTTTGAATCTCCACCTACCCACTTACCTTGGTGTCTAACAGTTCTTGTTGTACTCTTCCCTGACTGTCATAAATCTAGATCTCAATCAGGCCTATTAACTAAATCCTATTCTAACACAACAACCTAATAGATGCAACAATTTGCAATACTTGATACCTGCAAGATACGTTTCAATCGCAAACATAACACGACTGCATTACCAACAGGTGATTCGTGAACACACGGTTGTAAACAAACACACGGCGTAGCCTACAACAGGCGTTATCGATCCGTTAGCTCATGAATAATGCAGCGGCATTTGCATACTAATGAGGTTAGCACAGTTGCGTTTTATAGAACAATGACAGAGTTAATTAATTTAAACAAATCCGTACCTGGATTCATAAACCAGACTCCAGCCAGCTTCAGAACTGTTTAAGGGCACATCAGCCTCCTTAAGCCAACAGTCAGCCGATATATGGTGGTTATTAGACGCAAACAAAATGGCTCAAAACCGGCCAGCGTCTTCTCTCTTCAGAATGTACGAAGTGAATGAACACTCTAGCCGCATTTCTCCCCTCGTGCCAATTCCTGCGCATGAGAAGTGAGTGCTTCTTGGGGAAAAACACTTTCACGGGAAACATTCATTTCTCCTTAGGATTTCTAGATCTCTCTCTGCACGGGAATTCAATGCAGTACCCGGCAACCCCGGTTCATTCAAACACCGGTTATTCGAGATGATTCTAGATGGAAAATACCTAGCGGCTTTCCTCAGTCTATTTATAGCTGGGAAAGTCCCTAATGACACGTCAAATAGTGCGGTAACCAAACGACCCGAGACAGATGAAAGCCGTTTTGTCACACTTTCATCAACTCTCTTTCATTCCCAGATTTTCTAGACCATCTGCATTTGGTTGTTTTTGTTTCCATGAAATACGACATATTCGTCTGTATATTCACATCTCCAGGGCTTCTATGCGACTTTCTAGTTGCTTGTTCAATGTCCAGGCTTCCGCGCCATACAGTAGCGTTGAATATACGTAGCATTTGACAATTCTCATTTTTAATGCGTTATTAATCTCTCTAGATGTTAATACTGATTTCATGCCGTTGAAAGCATTTTTGGCCATTCCTATTCTCTTTTTGATTTTCATTTCACTTCTGCCATCATCTGTTATTATATGTCCAAGATAAGACAAACGTGTTACTTGTTCTAGTATTTGCCCGTTTACTGTGATGTTCATTGATGACATTTCCTTTTCATTGCTAATTATCATAGATTTTGTATTTTTGATGTTAATATCTAAGCCACATTCTGCACTGTGCCTGTTTACTTCTTCCACTAGGTCTTGCAACTCTTGCTCACTTTCTGCTAGTAACACGGTATCGTCAGCATATCTAAGATTGTTTATGATTCTTCCATTGATGCTGAGTCCAGGCATTTCAACTTGTTTAAAAATTCTTTCTGCATATAGGTTGAAGAGGCTTGGGGACAGTACACATCCCTGCCGTTCTCCTATTTTTATCTCTATAGGTGACGAATAGTTATTACCGCATCTAATAGACGCCACTTGTTCCCAGTACAAGTTACTAATAAGTCTGATGTCCTTTCCGTCTACTCCTATATCTTGAAGGCACGTAATTAGTCGTTCATGTTGTACTCTATCAAAAGCTTTCTTGTAGTCTATAAAACAAACATATATACTTTTTTGAACTTCTATATATTTTTCAATTAACATCCTCAAACAGATAATTGCTTCTCTGGTGCCGCTGTTTTTGCGGAACCCAAATTGTTCTTCAGCTACTTCCTCATCTATTTTTATGTTGAATTCTTTCTTGTATGACCTTGAGTAGTATCTTAGTTATGTGGCTCATTAAGCTAATAGTTCTGTAATCCTCACAATCAACAGCTCTTGGCTTTTTCGGTAGTGTGATGAAAATGGATGTTTTCAAGTCCTTGGGGATGTACCCAGTATTATATATATCATTACATAATTCTGTGATAGTTTCAATGCCAAAGCTGGATAAGGATTTTATCATCTCTGTTGTTATCTTGTCAGGACCTGCAGCCTTTCCTTCTTTCATCTTTTTAATAGCCTTTTCTACTTCAGCCGTTAATATTTTTGGTCCATCTTGAGTATTATATAATGTTGGTCTATTGACCCTGTTGTCCCAGAATAAATCTTCTGTGTACTCTGTCCATCTTTTTATTATGTCAGTGTTATTAATTATAATTTCTCAATTTTTTCCTCTGATACAACCGTTTCCTGTTATATTACTTTTCTTCTTTGTAAATCTTTTTATATGTTCATGTAATTCTTTCGAGTTGTGTTTTATTTCCAGATCCTCCATTTCTTTGCAATGTTTCTGCAGCCACTCTTCTTTGGCACCTCTGCACATGTGACGTATTTCTCTATCTATTACTATATACTCTGGAGTGTTCTATGCTTTCTTTCTTTGAAACATTTTACTCAATATTTCATCGGTTATCCATAATTGTTTTTTCTCATTAATTTTCACTGGCAAGGTGGTATTTGCAGTCTGAGTACTGGTTTTCATACTTTCCCATTTTGTATTAATTTTATCCTCGGGATTTTCACGTCGATATTGTTCCATACTTTCAATGATTAGCCCATCATATCTATTTTTGACTTCAACTAGGTATAGTTGTCTTATTTCTGGTTGTTTCAATGCCGATATATCCACGTGAGGTGTCTTCGATTTCCTTATTCCTGGGATTTTAAGTTTTATTTTTAATTTTAAATCTACAAGATTAAGGTCAGAGTTGATATCAGCACCAGGGTATGTTTTGGCATTTTTAACATTGATTTATTTGGTTGTTTCGGGATTTGAGATTTAAATATTGAGCACAACCCACTACTGGCAACGCTGATCGCATTCTGGTATGAACCTAAAGCCTATCCACGTCAATGTGGAAGCACTATACTCGAGTTTCGCTCTCGTTTGAGCTCATCAGTAGTGCATACACTTGACCGGACGCGGAAACAAATCCCGGATCACTGGCGTGTGAAGCGGGTGTGTAAACACTAGACCACGCGGCACACGCTGGACACGGCCAAATTATCACAACAGAACACTACAACATCACACATCGTAGGCTGTAGCTCAAGATTTGCCCGATCGCCGCGACTGACGTCCGTCAATCGATGTGGACCCGAACGATCAGGTCTTCTCACTGGCAAGGCACACCAGGCCACCTAAAGTCCAGCAAGCAATAATCAAATTGATTTATTTGGTTGTTTCGGGATTTGAGATTTAAATATTGAGCACAACCCACAACTGGCAACGCTGATCGTACTCTGGTATGAACCTAAGGCCCATCCACGTCAATGTTGAAGCACTAGACTCGAGTTTCACTCTCATTTGAGCTCATCAGTAGTGCATATCCTTGACCGGACCGGAAACAAACCCCGGATCACTGGCGTGTGAAGCGGGTGTGTAACCACTAGACCACGCGGCACACGCTGGACACGGCCAAATTATCACAACAGAACACTACAACGTCACCCATCGTAGGCTGTAGCTCAAGATTTGCCCGATCGCCGCGACTAATGTCCGACAATCTAACAAATTTAACATTGTTTTTAAATCTATTTCTAATCATAATGTAGTCAGTTTGGTTTCTTGTTCTATCTCCAGGGCTTTTACATGCATACAGTCTCCTAGGGTTATGTTGAAAGAATGTGTTGCAAACAATAAGATTGATTTCTTCACAGAACTGTATCAGCCGGTCTCCTCAGTCGTTTCTGTTTCCCATACCGTATTGCCCTACTATCTGCTTATATTTATTTTTTCCGACTTTTGCGTTCATGTCTCCCATGACAATTAGGACCTCTGATGGTTTTACAACGTTCAGTGTTTGTTGTAGGTCTTCCAGAATCCACTAATATTTTTCTCTAAATCTCGTTTTACTAAAACTCCTACTCCTCTCTCGTGATGATCTCCCCCTGAATTAATGAATATGTAATCCTCTCTCCCTATATAACTTGTATCTGTCCATCTTGTTTTAGATACGCCTAAGATATCTAAATTCATGTTTTTTGCCTCTGCAATAAGGTTATCAAACTTCCCTGCTTGATATAAGGTGCGTACGTTCCACGTACCAATTCTCAGACTTCTCCTTCTACTTTTCATGTAGGTATTGTCAGAATGCATCATTTCAAAATAATTTGGGATTCAGTCGTCATTATTGCACTTCCTTATTCACTATAAGAGTTGTCTCTTCCCTGTTAATATTTACAACAGGCTCATCTCCAGGGGGCCAAGAATTACCTGTATCGCTTTTTTCTTGTTGTTGAATTACCATTGCTGTCTTTGGGATATTACATGGTAAGGTACAAATCTCTTCCACGATGGCCAGCCATGTTCACTATCGTGTCCTGAACACGCCTCATGTATGCCACACACTCTGCTGTTTCGCTTTCGAAGCCGTTGATCTATTTAGATTCATCCGCCTTCTCCATCTTCCCAGTCTTTGTGTACTAGAGATGGACATTCCCTTAGTAGGTTATTACCCTACTTCACTCATGTAGTTTAGCCAGTCAGCCAAGACTGTTGCCCGTGGTGTGGCCACCGCCGTACACAAGCGGTATTCATGGAGCCATACATGAGCTAGGTAAAGAGATGGGAACCAAATAGGATTCTGGTCTATCCCTTGGAATATGGCTGCCACTCACCGTGGCCGTGAGGTACCATCCCTCTCTCTTTACCCTATACCTGATAAAATGTAAGTAAGCTTAAGCAAACCTTATGAGGCCCTGAATCCAAGAAATACAGACAACTGGAATACACTGTAGTGAGTTGGTAGTGCAGCAGGGCTTCTGTCTCTGAGAAAAAGTTCTACATGCTATACTGCACCCACGGAAGTCAGTATTAGAAATGGAATCCCCGAAGCGTTTCCTAGAATTATATTTAACATCTGGGAATTCCCTTTCTTATATTGCCTTCTCTAGATGCCTAAAGCTACTAGTAATACTAATAGGACTAGGGCTTGTATTGTGGAAAGCCAGCGTGTGGACTACTTACCCGTGTGCGTGGCTGAGTGCGTGGTGTGTGTGTGTGTGTGTGTGTGTGTGTGTGTGTGTGTGTGTGTGTGTGTGTATGTGTATTTGTTTGTTTGTTCGATAACCCTTATTTTTGGATTGAAGACCTGGCAAGGTTTGTAAAAAGTTTACTTATAAATTGAGTGTAAACATTAAGTAACAATAAAATAACGGACCTTTTTACACGCCTCACTGCCTGTTGGGTATATGGTGCTAGTTAGGTACTTCTATAACAGACTCAACACTCTATGGGTGACGTAGTAAAGTATTTCTATAGCAGACTCGACTCTCTATGGGTGACGTGGTCAAGTATTTCTATAGCAGACTCCACACTCTATGGGTCACGTGGTGAAGTATTTCTATAGCAGACTCGACACTCTATGGGTGACGTGGTGAAGTATTTCTATAGCAGACTTGACTCTCTATGGATGACGTGGTCAAGTATTTCTATAGCAGACTCCACACTCTATGGATCACGTGGTGAAGTATTTCTATAGCAGACTCGACACTCTATGGGTGACGTGGTGAAGTATTTCTATAGCAGACTCCACACTCAATAGGTCACGTGGTAAAGTATTTCTATAGCAGACTCGACACTCTATGGGTTATCAGTTATCAGTTATCAGTTGGGGTATCTTCATTGCACTCCGGACATGTCCATAGGTGCTCAGATCCTCCCCCCAGCATATGCATCAGCGTCCGGTGGCTAATAGTGCCAGTTCTGTGTTGGTTGACGAGGCGCTTTGTTTTCCCGATGTACCTCTCGCGTCTGGCTGTGCCGATTCTTACTCCCAGGTCTTTCATCCTGGACAGCGATGTCGAATCACTGACGTCAAAGTCCTCTGTTCTCGCCATATCTTTAAGGACGTTAATAACATCGGCACGATCCATGGGCTGGCCATCTACATGGAATGCAGAGCCAGCCAGTTTGTCAGCTCGTTCATTTCCCTCGACTCCCGCATGTCCCGGGACGAAGATGAAGGTGACTTTACGGACAACAGACTTCCGCAGCGATTCAGTCCACTGTCTACGTACAGATCCAGCTTCGACCTTCTGAATCATGCTCATTGAATCACTTAGTACACACACGTTGGTATAAAGCTGTGATTCCAGCCATATGAAAGCCTGTGTAACTGCCATCACCTCCATCGTCATGCTGCTCGTGGTTATAGAGTGGGCACCACTGGATTCTTGAACGGTTCGGCCCGCTGAACGGGCTGTAAATGCCCACGCACTTCTCTGCTGCTTTACAACAGATCCATCTGTATAGATGAGCACTTCGGGGTTATCTGAGTGTTCATAGATGAGCGCGTTAACCTCTGCATTGACAGCGGCAGGGTTCTGCTCTCTGCACCGTCTGTCGAGTGTGATAATGCAGGAGAAAGTGCACTTAAAAGCTGGAGGCACCGGCACCCATTCCTTGCCGGGGTTGATACTGGTAAGACTGCAGACCTGTCTGACGACATCTTCCGCCCGACCCATCCATGATTTGCCCCTCTTTAGCCTTTCACCCTTTTCTCTGAATATAGCGTCATGCAGAGGGTGCTGCTCATCTGCACTTATTTTTAAATATGCACGAGCTCTCCAGATCTTGATCCTGTGTTCCATTGTCGGGAAGTCAAGGAGGTATCTCATTGCTACACAGCTGGTGTCTCTCGTGCAGCCCAAAATAATGCGCATGGCTTCGTTTTGTACCTTTTCAAGTCTTCCAATCTGTGTAGGGCTGACAGTGAGGATGGCCAAGGCATACTCGATGCGTGAAAGCACAAGTCCTTGGAACAGAAGTATTAGCAGTCTTTGCTCGATATTGGCAGTCGCCATGACTCTCATTGCTGACAAACCTTTTCGAGCCTTCGTTATGACATAATCGACATGATCTCTGAAGGACAGGCTACGATCAAGCCTCACGCCAAGATATGTCATTGACTGGGTTCTACTCAAACTGCTCCCATCCATTGTTACTGCCGGCAGGTCTGTTTTCACAATATGGTTGTTTAGTGAGAACCATGTAACCGTTGCCTTTGCAGGGTTGACAAGGGCATCGGCATCAGCACACCATGAGAAAATTCGATCTAGTTCGCCCTGCATATCATTGGCAACCGCCTGTCTATCTCGACCCTGTCGATACACGAGGATGTCGTCAACGAATCACAGAGTCCTACCCCTCCCGTCCAACTGTTGTTCAGTGATCGGCACCGTATACACGTTGAATAGTACTGGTGACAGTGGGGAACCCTGCGGCAATCCTGGACATATCGTTATTGGCTCAGAAGACCAACTCCCGCTCACTCTATGGGTGACGATGTGAAGTATTTCTATAGCAGACTCGACACTCTATGGGTGACGTGGTGAAGTATTTCTATAACAGACTTGACAATCTATGGGTGACGTGGTGAAGTATTTCTATAGCAGACTCGACACTCTATGGGTCACGTGGTGAAGTATTTCTATAGCAGACTCCACACTCTATGGCTGATGTGGTAAAGCATTTCTATAGCAGACTCGACACTCTATGGGTGACGTGGTGAAGTATTTCTATAGCAGACTCCACACTCTATGGGTGACGTGGTGAAGTATTTCTATAGCAGACTCGACAATCTATGGGTGACATGGTGAAGTATTTCTATAGCAGACTCGACACTCTATGGGTCACGTGGTAAAGTATTTCTATAGCAGACTTGACACTCTTTGGGTGACGTGGTAAAGTATTTCTATAACAGACTTGACACTCTATGGGTGACGTGGTAAAGTATTTCTATAGCAGACTCGACACTCTGTGGAAAGTATTTCTATAGCA
This sequence comes from Cepaea nemoralis, assembly GCA_014155875.1. Classification (NCBI taxonomy): domain Eukaryota; kingdom Metazoa; phylum Mollusca; class Gastropoda; order Stylommatophora; family Helicidae; genus Cepaea; species Cepaea nemoralis. The sequence continues at coordinate 24,858 of JACEFZ010014090.1, read as the reverse complement.
GACTCGACACTCTATGGGTGACGGGGTAAATTATTTCTATAGCAGATTCGGCACTCTATAGGTGACGTGGTAAAGTATTTCTACACCTACACCCATGTCTGATAGAGAGATAGAGAGGTAGCGGGTTCAACCCCTACACCCATGTCTGATAGAGAGATAGAGAAGTAGCGGGTACAACCCCTACACCCATGTCTGATAGAGAGATAGAGAGGTAGTGGGTACAACCCCTACACCCATGTCTGATAGAGAGGTAGCGGGTACAACCCCTACACCCATGTCTGATAGAGAGGTAGCTGGTACAACCCCTACACCCATGTCTGATAGAGAGGTAGCGAGGTAGCGGGTACAACCCCTACACCCATGTCTGATAGAGAGATAGAGAGGTAGCGGGTACAACCCCTACACCCATGTCTGATAGAGAGATAGAGAGGTAGCGGGTACAACCCCTACACCCATGTCTGATAGAGAGGTAGCGGGTACAACCCCTACACCCATGTCTGATAGAGAGATAGAGAGGTAGCGGGTACAACCCCTACACCCATGTCTGATAGAGAGATAAAGAGGTAGCGGGTTCAACCCCTACACCCATGTCTGATAGAGAGATAGAGATGTAGCGGGTACAACCCCTACACCCATGTCTGATAGAGAGGTAAGCGGGTACAGCCCCTACACCCATGTCTGATAGAGAGGTAGAGAGGTAGCGGATACAACCCCTACACACATGTCTGATAGAGATGTAGAGAGGTAGCGGGTACAACCCCTACACCCATGTCTGATAGAGAGATAGAGAGGTAGCGGGTACAGCCCCTACACCCATGTCTGATAGAGAGGTAGAGAGGTAGCGGGTACAACCCCTACACCCATGTCTGATAGAGATGTAGAGAGGTAGCGGGTACAACCCCTACACCCATGTCTGATAGATATGTAGAGAGGTAGCGGGTACAACCCCTACACCCATGTCTGATAGAGAGATAAATCAAATCAAATCAAATCAACTTTATTAGGGTCACAAATTGGGCGCGCAGGCCCGTCTTACATTCGGCCCTTCCAATCACTCGTCTTTCGTTCATCATTATACATTTACATAGGAAGAAAAATAAACATTGTGAAATGAATGTTGTAAACATAAACAAGGCTAATTACCATGTTATGAGGCCCATCTCCCACCTATCCATACATCACCCTGTTAGAATCTGGAATGAGATGCAGGAACATCGTTACGCCCGCCAGGCGAATAGTTCCCAACTGGGATGCCGGGACATCGTTACGCCCGCCAGGCGAGTATTAGTCACCGGCCTACAGGTTGCTGGCTGACGCAATAGCCAGCGGTCAGGCAAGGACAACGCAAGACGCACGCAGGCCTCGTGAAGCGAATCCACAGAGGGCAAGCGCGTTGCGAGAAACAGACAGACAGCTTGGGGTAATCGGACCAGACAGGCGTATAGAGAGAGAAAGGCTTGTGTAGTTCTGTGCCCGAAAGTCGAGTGCTTGTGCATCTTGTGAGATAGACTGTAAGCTGTGGGTTGTCTGTAAGTGTATTGATGTACCATATATGTAATGTAATGATTATCACATGCCAAACTAGATCGTGTTGCATGTGATCGGTAAATAAATCCATTGAACTTCTTGTCGTTGTGTCTCAAGTCTAATCATGTTGTACTTGTACTTGTCTCACATGTGTTAGGGATAACGAGCCAAGTCTAAGACTCTGACATGTGTGAACGTGGTGGCATCGTCCGGCTTTAAATGAACGTGGGTAGCTCGTCCTCATTGAACGTGGTGGCATCGTCCGTATTTAAATGAACGTGAATAACGCGACTCGTTGAACGATTGAAATTTATTTAAGATTGAACCATAGTTGTGAACGTGACTTTCGTCCAGAGTTAATGTACATTTAAATGTGAACGTGAAGTCTCATCCTCATATAGTATTATATTAAATTGTTTGAATATGGAGGCTAGATGTGAACGTCAAGGACATACATTTGTTTGATCTTGTAAACGTGTAAACCATCAGTGATTGTGTAACTTGTCGCCATTTTGACCTTGTCGACACTGTGAAACCGTCGCCATTGTAACCTTGTCGCCATCTTGTAAACTTGATGTCTATGTCCTTACTGAATGTCATCTTGATGTAAGTGATGTGTCATCAGTGTTATAGAGTGTAAGATATATTTAGATTGTCTTTGTGAAGTTGTTTATGGAAAGCAAAAAGTTTGGAAAGAAAGTGACTTGTGTTTTGAAAAAAAATTATTGATTGACGACATTACGACCTACAATTACACTCAACGCCATATATAACAGAGCAGGAACTCGCAAGACGTGTTGTAGTTGTTAATATAAAGTTTATTTGCACATGATGACAATATAGCTTCTTCTCGGGTCCACGGCCTGATGTTAACTGCCCTTGCCAACCCAATACGTCACGATTGAGCATCTCTCACCCTTTCACTCTCGATGCTCAATCGTGCTGTATCTATTTCCCACCAGATCCTAATAATACCCCAGTATTCCCTTACTGTTACACCTCCCCATGTTTAATAAAGAATTTTCCTTATAAAGGAAAACTCTTTACTCCTAATCCCCATACTCTACTCCCTCTATTTCCTTACTTCTCACAGTTCCTCTAATCTTCCCTAAATCAGCTCAAGTTTGAGTAAATAATATATCTTTTAACTCTTCTCCCAGTTATATGGTCAGTTAGTAACCCCCCTACATACTTCTTCTTCGAATTTTCTTTGTATAATACCTCGTACCACGTATGGTAACTCTGTTAAGCTAAACAGTCCTTCTCTCCTTTCTATTTCCTCAAACTATATAGCTATCCACTATATATATTTATACTTTTCTGGTTCTTTCTTGGCTCCTCCTGTTTCCTGTATCAAATATACATATCATAAGAACAGCTCATAAATTCGTTATCGAAATTTTTGGCTTTATAAAATTTCTCACTCTTCCAAAACCCAGGACGTACAAAAACAATGTAGTTAGAAAAAGTAAAGAAGCGGTGCGCACCTAGTAAGAAGTATAAAGAATGAATACTCAACATGACCACATGTACATACAGCAATGAACATTTAAGACACTCACATTTACCTCCCTTGCCAATAAAAAAAATTTATTGTAAAATAATTTTTTTTAAATACACTTTATGAAATAGACCTTTGTTCACTATAAAACCTTTTGGCATAAAATCAAATCAAATCAAATCAAATCAAATCAACTTTATTAGGGTCACAAATTGGGCGCGCAGGCCCGTCTTACATTCGGCCCTTTCAATCACTCGTCTTTCGTTCATCAAGAGCATTATACATTTACATAGGAAGAAAAATAAACATTGTGAAATGAATGTTGTAACATTAACAAGGCTAATTACCATGTTATGAAGCCCATCTCCCACCTATCCATACATCACCCCACCCACACAACCCCACTTACCCACACACACGCGCACCAAGGGACACATAAACACCCCCACCTACCCACACACACGCACACCAAGGACACATACATACCCCACCAACCGACCCATCCCCCCCCCCTCACACTGCCCTCACCTGATCCCCCAACCAAAACACACTCGCCACCCACAAACATTCCCCCACCAACCCACACATCCCACGCCCATCCACATCTTAACCCACACATCCTCTCCCCACCCATCCCTTAGCCACATCTCCATCGACAACATATTCCCCACCCATGCACACAATCCCCCACCAACCCACACATCGCACATTCACTCACACATCCCCAAACCATACACACACATCCCCACCAACTGACATGTCCCTACCCCCCCCCCCCCCACCCACACACACACCTCCCTAACCACCCATACATCCCCAATCCACACACACACACCCCACCACCCACATATACAACTTCCACCCACCCACACATGCCTTAACCTAATCCCCCACCACGCAATCCCCCACCCGCACATCACATACACCCTACCACGCACTATTCCCAACCCACGCACCACACACACATATATCCCTCACCAACACATCCCCACTTACACACCACACACATATCCCCCACCCAGATACCACACAATATTCCCACCCACACCCACACAGATACCCTTACCCATCCACCCCACATACCCCCACTCACACACCACAAAATTCCCCCACCCACACACACATACCTCACTCACACAATATCCCCAACCAACACACCACACACCTCTCCCCACCCACACACGCATTCCCTACCCGTCCACCAAACACACTCACGCATACATCCTCCACTACGCACTCACACACCCCCACCCACCCACCCCCAACCAAACATCTCTCGATCACAATACCCCTACCCACACACATCCTCCACCCACTCACACATCCCACCCCGACACATACAACTCCCTTACCCACCTACACATCCCTAAGCCACTCACACACCCCCACCCACACATTCCCCATCCACACACACATCTCCCACCCACACACCCCCGCATACTTCAACCAACAACCACAATCCCCTACTCACCCACACATATACCCCACCCATACGCACATTCCCCGCACCCATCACACACATCCCCCACACCACACACTATCCTCCACCCATACCACCACAAACATACCCTCCACACATCATTCACACATCCCCCACAAACACACCACACACATATCTCAAACCCACACACCATATACATCTCCCCACCCGCCCTTGCATCCCCAATCCACCCAACACAATCCCCTATCCACACAACCCCGCCTCCCACACATACTTCCTCAAACCATCCACACATCTCCACCCACATAAACACACATCCCCCGCATCCGTCCCATACACATATCCTCCACCCATACACACATCCCCCACACCCATTCCAACACCCCTACTTTCACCCCCACACATCCATCCACACATCCCACCAACACCCACAAATACCACTACCCACCAAAACCCACATACCCCAACCCATCCAAACGCATATCCCCACCCACGCACCCCCACCCACACTTATCCCCACACTCACACACATCCTCCACATACAGTCACACTTCCTCACATCTAGACACATACAAAATGTCTCACGTTAGTATTGAAACTAGTATGAAAAAACTCCCACACTTTACTCACACACATACACTGACACTTGTCATGAGCAGTCTCATAAAAATGTTAAACATGGAGAAAAATGTGTACATAAAATGTATGTGACGTAAAAATAGTGATGCTCTCTCTCTCTCTCTCTCTCTCTTTCTCTCTCTCTCTCTCTCTCTCTCTCTCTCTCTCTCTCTCTCTCTCTCTCTCTCTCTCTCTCTCTCTCTGTCTGTCTCCCTCTCTCTCACACACACACACACACACATTCACTCTCCCGCTCATTCTTTCACTCTCACGCTCACTCGTTCTGTCTCTCATTCACACTCACTGACTCTCTCACTCAAATAAGTTTTCATAAGCCTTATATATTCAACATTTACATTGCCATCCACAATTTTGTCCATATTTCGTTATCTCACCTTTAACCATGAGCCCATGTTCATATTTTATGAACACTTTTAATATAATTAACGCTGATTTTTCACAGCACCTATATCTTGCCCCCGTACATCCCCCACTTATATACTGCCATTTACAGTCTTCCCCCTACTTTATATCAGTGGGACAAAGTAGTTTTTATTAACTTTTTTCTGAACGAAAAACCTTAAGCAAAACCTCATCTATTTGAAACTTAAACTTACTTAACTAACTTTATAACCATGTAACTCAATATACCAAACCATTCATGTAATCTAAATAAAATGAACACAACCCCCAAATTAATCTAAAGAAAAAAAAACACATTTTTAAAATGACATAACATGCATGTTATCAAATCAGAATAAAACATTCTATTTCTACCTATCACTATTGGACTCTTTTACGGACCAATAGTTTTTATCACTTCTAAATACTAGGAACACAATCACCCTATTCTAAATCAATTAATCAAACAACAACAATCATTTTTCAAGACCAAATCAAGAAGAAAAAAACTTATTATATATGAGGCATTGAAACTTAGGCTCAATAACACAACCAAATAATAGCCATCATTTTCCAGTACCAACTCAAGCATAAAAACATATTATATATGACTCATAACTCATAACACTTAGATTTCATAAAACACAGTTTTCAAAACAATTATAACTCTCTTAAAATTACTACGTATAGTGGCCCACCAACATTGGGCTCTCATACTAAGTAAAATAACGCATATCTATTTATACAGGTCATTCCAGTATTTCTATGACCGAGAAAACTAAACATTTCACTTTCCATCTGTACATCTGTTAACTACAGACCAATTAGAATTACATCTGTTCTATCTACATAAACAAATCAGTAATCAACATTTACCATACCATTTATTATCTCCATAATCTATCTTAACTCCTAACAGCACATAACATCCGGAATAACCTCTTAAGTAAGCACTGTAAACTACATGTTGAATCCTTTTTTCCATTTGTAATGTGGCCACTAATCCAATATTAACTCAATGTAGTAGCCATCCTCTACTTATCAACGAACTTGTGATCTGGCCTGCCTATTATTTCCCTTGGAGTAGTCATCAGTATAACTTGTTAATCCTTATCGTTAAACACGGCATTTCTAGCACCAATAAAAAGTACATTCACCCATTGTACCAACACCTCAAGACCACTTCCACCGTTTCGTATACTTCTTCAAGCATCCCTTTCACTTCTAAATCCTGAAACTTATAACTTGCCATCTGCAGTACTTTCAAATATCTATCTCCTACGTTTCCACTTCTTCAACAACTCCAAGTTTCTTTGAATAAGTGCTAATTCTACATCAACATCTTCTTCTTCGTACAACCTATTTGTTTCTTCCATGCTACTACTTGACTCAGACTTTTCATCCATTTCTTCTTCTTCGTCTGTATGTCTCTCTTTAGCTGCCGCTAACCTCTTCTGTTCAATATCCCATCTAATTTGTCGATCATTATTTCTTAAGGATCTTTCTAGTAGAGGCATATCTTCTCCGCTTGTTGAATAATCCCTAATTCTCCTCTGTCTTTTCACTTCTTTATCTCTTTGATTATCCATTCTTCTTTTCATTGCTTGTCTAGTATTCTTAAATGGAGCACCTATTTCCTCTTCCATACTATCATAATGAGATTCATTCACCTTTTCCTCTTCCATTGTTTTCGGAATTGTCTGTTCTTGAGTATCTTCGTAACTTGGATTTGCTAGCAATTGATTTTGTGCTGGTTCTTTTCTAAAACCTGGGGGTACTGTAGCTCCTCTGACAACTTGTTCATCTAAATATTTTGTGTCTGAATAATAATTATTATTATAATTATTATTTTCTATCTCATCTTCATCTCTTCTTAAGTGTTCAACGTGTGCCCTTGCTATATGTGCTGTGACCTGGTTCTTTATAATATACGATACATTACCTAGTTTTTCCAAAACGTAATACCCTGGAATCCAACGAGCATCAAACTTAGAGTTTCTTCTATGCTTCTTGTAATAAACTCTATCACCTACCTTAAACTCCTGTAATTTTGTATTTACATTTTTGTACTTTTTCTGTCTTTCCCTAGCTTTAATTATATTATTCCTTAATCTTACGTGTGCTTTATGCATTTCCTGTATTATGGTCTCTTGGAATTCTTCACCCATATATTTCCGTCTAGGTTTTAATAGATTATCTATAAGTAGTATTGGTTCTCTCCGGTGTATTAAATAAAATGGTGAAAAACCCGTGCTCTCATTTTGATTTGTACGAATAGCGCTAAGGGCAGGTCCCAAGAATAGGTCCCAATCCTTTTCATGTTCATCAATAATCTTTGCTATAACGTCGTATAACGTCCGATGTTGACGTTCGTTTCTAGCATTTGAAGAAGGTCTATAATATGAGGTCTTTATATGTTTTATATTTAAATCTTTTAATAACTTTTCGAATTTTTTATTTACAAACTCTCTACCATTATCTGTAAGTATACTTTGTGGGCAACTAAACCTTGGTACGAACTCCTGTAAAAAAATATTAATGACTGTATCTGCGCTCTTGTCTGGAATTGCGTAAATTTCCGGCCACAGACTGTAGACGTCTACTATGTGAATCAAATAAACGTTTCCTGACAATGTTCTAGGGTGTGGACCTGATATATCTAAACTAATCTTTTGCATTGGGAACTGAGGAATATCTGTATCTTGTAAGGGACACTTTATTGTTTTCATGTTCCTTAACCTGCATTTTTCACACGTATCTACATATTTGCATGCAGATTTAAACAAGTTTGGCCAATAATATTTGCTTGTAAGTGCTTTCACCAATTTGTCTCTACCGAGATGTCCATTTCCATCGTGATATGCTTTTAAAAGTTCATTTTCTAAATGTTTTGGAATATATTTCCTTAGCTGTTCGTTCCTTTCACACATATAGTATAACTGTCCATCCTCTTGTAAAACCAAATAATTCCTTTTATATTTGTTATCTTCTGTTTCTCTTAATTTTTCTTTTATTTGTATGACTTTCGGGTCCAACTCCTGCTCTTCTTTCATATTAAATTGTGCTAAGTGTAGGTCTTCTTCCCTATGTTCAGACTCTTGATCCGATGGTAGACTATCAAATTCTTCCCTATTTATTATAGCAGAATCTAAAATATTTACTTGCCAGTTTCGGTCGTCTATCTCTGGTTCAGCTTCATCTTCTGTATCCCCTGATGACTGTGGGTATGGAATTCTAGACACTAAATCAGCGCATGTGTTAATCCTACCTGGGATGTACTCAATGTTCGTGTTGTACCCCTGTAGATTCAATGCCCACGTCTGTACTTTCCTGTTCTGCACTGGAGCTTCTAAAAAAGACTTTAAAGGCATATGGTCAGTTCTAATAACAAAATTTGCGTTATGTAAGTAGTAATTTAGTTTCTGAAGAGCGTAATGAATTGCATAAGCCTCCTTCTCAATAGTCGTCCATTTTCTTTGTGATCTGCTAAGTTTATGCGACAAGAAGTAGATAGGCCTTTCATTTTTAACCCCTGGTATTCCAGACTCTTTTCCTTCATATGGTTGAACCAAACATGCTCCTACTGCATTGTCCGAAGCATCTGTGTACAGTATTAACTGTTTATTTAAGTCTGGATGCGTTAACAGTGGTACCAGTGTTAAGCTGTTTTTTTAAATACTCGAACGCTTTTTGACACTCATCATCCCACTTAAACCTAGCGTATTTGCCTGTTAAGTTTGTAATAGGTTCAGCTATCTTTGAAAACGCTGGGACGAACCGCCTATAATATGCACACGTTCCTATAAAAGCGCGTACTTCCTTAACGTTAGTTGGAGTAGGTAATTCTTTAATAACCTTTATCTTGTCCTGGTCTGGTTTTATACCTTCTCTATTTATAATATACCCCAAATATTTTGTTTCTGTCTTTAAAAATTGGCATTTACTAAGCTTTAACTTCACATCATGCTTTCTTAACCTGTCAAATACTAGTCTTATATGTTTCAAATGATCCTCCACATCTCCAGTAGTAAAAATCAGAATATCATCAATATAGGCAAGAGCGAATTTTTGCATACCTTCTAAAACTTCATTTATTAAGAGCATATAGTGAGAGGGCGCCGTCTTGACGCCAAAAGGCATTCGTAAGAATTCGTAAGAGCGCATATGAGTACAAAAGGCACTTTTCTTTTGCGCGTCCCTTGACATCGGAATACACCAGAATCCTGACCTTGCGTCCAGCGTCGTGAAATATGTAGAGCCATTAAGCAGCCCCAAAATATCATCAATTACTGGCAGTGGGTATGCTACATTCTTGGTGATTTTGTTCAACGCCCTATAATCGCAACAGAAGCGACTCGAACCATCGGGTTTGGCCACTATGACGACCGGAGATGACCATTCTGACTTCGACCTTGTTATTATTCCTGCTTTCAACATCTCTTCTATCGCCTTTTCCACGATTTCTCTATTTCTTAATGGAGTTCTATATGGTTTTAAACTTATTGGTGGATGATCTCCCGTATCTATTTCCATTGTAACTGTTTGCGTCTTTCCCAATTCTAAATCATTAACCGCAAACACATCCTGATTTTGCTTTATAAATTGTTCCAACACTTCCTTATTTTCTGGCGGAGCTTTTAACTGTGACAACAATTCTTGTTCTCTTGTCATTTTGTCTAGTGAATGTATTTGGGCTTTATTTCCTCTGGATGGATGGATCAATTCATCCATTCTGACGTTCCCTCTACTTCCGCGTCCGCGTCTGTTATTACGTCGTTCACTAGAAGTTTCTGAATAACTTGATCCCGACATTTCTGCTCTATCCGTTGCCAATATGTCACTAATGTTATGATCTAGTTTGGCTATCACACATCCTCTGTATAATTTGATTTCTCTACCTGTGTTGTTGATAACCATCACTGGAAAGGTTAAGTGTTTATCCAACGCTATTATTCCATCCGGAACTTCCAAACCAGGCTCATCAATTATTTCCTCTTGTAACTCAATGATTCTGACTGTGTCTCCTTTCACATAATATGGGTTTCTCTTCAGCTTCGCTTGTATCAAATTAACCGACTGTGGTTTTAACGTCGTTGACATTTTAACTCTAACTAGTGCTGATATATGCATGTCCTCTTCCATATCTATATAGACGTCTCTGAATTTTAATTTATGTAAATCATAGAAAAGTCTTACTCCATTTTTTATTAAAAAATCTCTTCCTATCAACATGTTTCTATTTAAATCCTTCACTACATGAAAAATATGTCTTATGTTGATCCCTCCTAACTTAAAATTTATCATTGTTTGTCCAATTACTTGTAAATTCTGTCCAGTAACAGAGTGTAAATTATTATGACTCTTAAATACTCTACAATTTCTTACTATTTTGTATAGAAAACTTTCTTTTACTACACTAACCTGAGCTCCCGAATCAATTAATGTACGAACTCTATACTTTCCTATTTCTATTATACAAGAGCTATAATCTGTTTTATTTTCTATAAATTGCTTGACTTCATCTAATTGAAAATATTCTCTGTTCGTCCTATTATACCTATTATTAACATACTCTTTAAACCTTGGGACCTTATTATTTCCCTTCCTACTATAGGTCCTTTCTAATAGGTAGGGCGCCGGTTTTCCTGCGTTCTTGTACCTGTAAAATTCCTGTGTCCATCTACAACATTCCTACTTACCCTGTTATTGTCATGTCTACCCTGTGTATTCGACTGGACACGCCTGTTATTACAAAAACGAGAAACATGTCCCCGTTGACCACAAACCCAACAGACAATATTTGTACCATTTGTGTTGACTACTGTTTCTCTTGTAGGGTATCTCATATTTCTTCTTTCCTCGTTATCATATCTATTTCTACCTTGTAACGTCTGTATTCCTCCTCTCCTATTCCATCCGAATCTTGTTTGTCCTATTTCCATAGGTTCCTCAACTCTGTCTTCTCGATTACTTCCCACTTCTCGTCCTGTTCTCAATCTAAATCTACGTCTCAAATTTTCCTCTTGTACCGCGATATCTACCGCTTGTGATAACCTCTCAGGGTTTTCCCTCATCAGCTTAAGGTTCAAACCATCAGATTTTATGCCATCCACAAAAATCCCTACTAACATCCTTTCCACCTCCTCCCCTCGTACATTCTGTCCTAAGAATGCTTCTTCAGCCAGGTTAATCAATCTATCGCTGAACAATTGTACCGTCTCTCCGTTATTTTGTTTAGCCTGTCTCAATACCGAAAATGCATGTTGTGGATCCGTTATTTCTGCATATTCCCTTGCTAGGTCTTCTTTGAATTGTTCCCATGTCTCATCTACTCTAGCATCTAACTTTCTTCTTATATGATCCGAAACCGGTTACGTTTCCGTCTGGTAAGCCAGTCTCATTCTTTCTTCATCTGTTGCTGAGATTAAATAGGCATATTTTTCTATGGAAGTGACCCATTTCTTAAAGTCTCTGGCCTGTCCACTAAACTTCACAATTTCTGTTGCCATTCCTTGTTGTTTAATAACCATATTAAGTCTGCCCACTGCTGTTCCTACCCCTGTCAAAACCTGTGCTAAGGTGTCCTGTTCCGCCATGCTGAAATATACTTAAACAAAGCAAGCAAACAACCACACAATTGCAATTTCCTAATTTAAGGAACACAACTCACTTGTTTCGTAAAACAGTTCAGTTAGTTTCTATGTTTAGGAACCACACAATATTACCCTGATTTTGTTTCCTGACTCAAGCACGTACTTTCTTCGACTCGCCGTCAGATTTCGTTCGAACACCACACCAGGAGCCTGCGTCAGCTGAAAATCAGTCGCGGAGTTCAGGTAGCAGAGTTCAGGTAGTCTGTCTCTTCCCCCAGGTAATTTCGTCACTTCTCTTGGGATGCCTGGATAATCTTCAACCCCTGGTTGGGTCCCATCTGAGATTTCTAGCCTTTGTTTTCACCCCGGGTGGGGTACATCATCGACGTTTTGAGAGGGACTCAGAAGTAACGAAGCCCAAAAGGATCAGGATCAGCCAACGGCCTAGTGATAGTTTGAGTGCTTCACACAAAATATAGGCCAATCAACGGAAAAACGAGGTATTTATGTTCTGTCCTGATATTTCATGATCACTTCTATTAACTTGACCTGAGTTTGACGAACTTTGGAAGAGTTCTTATTGTAGGTGAGAAATTCTTAGTCTTTGATTTACCCTTGAAACTTTAATTGGAGGCAAGGGGTCAATTTGAGGGAGCTATTTAAAATTTCTCGCTCACCTGTAAGAAAAAATGTTCAGACTGAGTTGCTGGATTGTCAAACTCTTGCTCTCTCAAGACAGGATCAGACAACCGGACTGCTGGACTGCCTCTTTTTCTAAAGTTCCGTGAAGTCTAAACAGCAAGTTTCAAATCGATCAGACACGATCAGAACGATGTATGGCAGCGGCTTTGATGGTTCTTCGGAAATGAAAATTCTAGACAACGGCTATGGTAAGCCTCTTGCAAACGTTACAATTCAGGCACCGTCCATGTTAAACCTCTTGCGGTAAAAAAAACTGCAGAACGGCGGCTATGATAAGCCTCTTGATTTGTGAATTCCAAAAAGAATGACGGTTATACTCAAATCTTGAAGAAGACGTACAGAGGACCACCCCTGGGCGGGCTTTTGGCCTCTGTATTCACAGATAACTGAAACTTACAATTCACTGGCTTTCTTCTGAGTGCGCCTTATTACGTTCACTAGTTGTTCTTCAACGCGCCGCAAGTGTTTCTGGCCATTCATAGGACTGGAGCATGGAACATCTTCTCCGCATTACTTCGCGTTGTTTTTTCTTTCTTTATCAACCGGACCATATCAGGTTCGCATCCTCGGTCCTAGGCAACATTTCGAGTTCTATAACAGAGCAGGAACTCGCAAGACGTGTTGTAGTTGTTAATATAAAGTTTATTTGCACATGATGACAATATAGCTTCTTCTCGGGTCCACGGCCTGATGTTAACTGCCCTTGCCAACCCAATACGTCACGATTGAGCATCTCTCACCCTTTCACTCTCGATGCTCAATCGTGCTGTATCTATTTCCCACCAGATCCTAATAATACCCCAGTATTCCCTTACTGTTACACATACAAACCTAATCAAAACTTAGTGACAAGCATACACACCACATCAAATAGACGCTAATTTATTTCCTCCAAAACAAAGCAGGTTTTCTGTGCCATCTGAAACCCTTGCCCGTAGAGGTCATTTGTGTTTTGAACTAGCGACCCTACAGTTCCTAGCCCTAGTGTGAACCGTTCTTCACCGCATCCAGTACACTTGAGTATATTTTTCTTTCTATATACTTTCGGATGCAAATTTGGGCACAAATTGTAAGTTGAACAAAATTGTAAATTTTTCACTATACTAACACCTTATAACTAATTGTGTATCTGACCACTCATTTGCATTTATTGTTACCATCATGTCTTCATTAAACGACTTCATCGAGATGGGTTTGAAGCTGAAGTTAACTGGTGATGAGTTAACAAAGTGGAGTGAAAGGAAATACTCTGAATACCTCCTAGTACAGGAGAAAGCGATGGAACGCGACGAAAGAGCGGCTGAAAGAGCTGCCAAGCAGGCAGAAGCAGAACTATCTGCAAAAGCAAAACAGGCAGAGTTAGAGAATGAATTGAGAAAGGCAGAGATCTCAGCTCAAAGTAAGCGAGAAGAGCTTGAATTGCAACTAAAAATTAAACAACTTGAGACTGAGACTGCCATAAATAAAGAGTCTAAGAAATCTGAGAGACTGGAGAAAGAAAACCAGTATAAGAAATATCAAGGTATTGTAAGAAATTATACCTCAGGTGACTGCATTGCAGCCTTCACCCAAAATTTTGAAACCTTAATGGACCATTACCAGGTCCCAATGTCTGAATGGAATATTATTTACATGAGGAGTTTTTCAGGGGAACCTCTGAAAGTCATAGAGACTATCCCCAAAGACCTCAGGAAAGATTACCATTATCTAAAATCAAAGATTATGGCACATTTTATGCTAGATGAGGCAGGCTACACAGAACAATTCAGCAAGTTGAGCCCAAAATCGACTCAAACGTTCTCTGACTACCTCTGCTTAGTCCGAGACATATTTGCAAAATGGACTTCAGCAGCCAAAATAAATAAAGATTACCAGAAATTAGAAGATCTAATTATCAGGGATAAAGTCATCTCATCCCTTCCATCAGCATTTTCGAAATTTTTGCAAGAGAATGAATGTACGAGTGTAGATCAGATTGAGAGACGTGGTTCGGCTTATTATACAACCAATAAACATTGTTTTGCTAGTGAAGCTATTGATACAAACTTTGTAGCATCGGCTAACTATGACAAACCTCGATCAGAACCCTATCATAGGCAAAAACCATATAAGCCTACTTCTGAAAAATACAATCATTGTAGATATTGTAACTATTCACACCATCAAGGTGAGATGTGTGACAAGAACCCCGCATATCTTACATATCTACAGAACATCGTAAATAGACAAGATAAGGAGCGTAAAGCCTTCAGAAATGCACGTAACTGTTTTCTCTGTAAGGCGTACGGGCATTTTCGTCATGCTTGTAAAGGAAGGCAAATGACCAATAAAGCATATGCCGCCTTATTTGATAGTTCATCATCAGATGAAGAACAATCAGAGAAACACCCTGTGAACTCAGCACAGCCTTTTGACATGTTTAATGCAAATAAATGTACTGTTTGTAATACCTTTTATGAAGATGGCGTTTTAACATGCGGCCACTCCATTCCTATTGCCAATGAAGAAGCTAATTTAGTAATAGACTCCAAAGGCAGAATAAATATCCATCAGGGATATGTGAATGGCAAGCCCGCTACAGTCCTTCGGGACACCGGAAGTTCACTTATTGGACTAAAGAGAAATTTCATAATGCCTACAGACTATACAGGCAGGCACGTAACATGCAGAACATTCTCTGGGAATATTTAAAAGTACCAATTAGCATGGGCATATATTCAGACACCTTTCCTCACTGGGAAAGTAAAATGCGCAGCATTAACTAACCCTGTTTGTGATATCATCATTGGAAATTTACCAGAGGTGAATGATATACCTCATGATATAACATCTGTTTGCATTGATGAGAACTTAACATCACCATCATCACATATTATCATTGATAATGTTGTACCACCAAATGAATGTATGGTAGCTAATGTAGCACTAAGATCTCATGACATCATTGATCAAACTGTTTCATTACCATCTGATATCATTGAATGTGTGAACGCAGTATCTAGATCTACTGCTAGAGTGCAAGATGAAATTAATCAAACTGAAGCTATAGAAATGATTAGCCCAGTGATACTACCTCCTAAAACTATGAAGGAGACTTTTGTAACAGCCCAAAAAGCTGATCCTTCATTGTCTAAATATTTTAATCTGATCGGCCAAAAGCCAAAGGTAACCAAAAATGCAAGATGGCATTTTGCTTTGAAAACTTGCATCCTCACCAGGTACTATACCAGAGGTGACAGCACAACAGAGCAAACTGTTTTGCCGATTGAATATCGTAAGCAAGCCTTACATCTTGCCCATGATATACCTCTTGCAGGGCATATGGCATACTCTAAGACCAGATCAAGATTACTAACACAGTTTTCTTGGCCCAAATTCTGCAATGACATTAAGCAATACTGCAGAAGTTGTGACATCTGCCAAAAACTGGTAAAGAAAGGTAAACACCCACAGGCAAAGTTACAAATCACTGACCTAGCCAGTCGACCTTTTGAGAAAATATCTGTCGACATAGTGGGCCCTCTTAATCAGATAACAACCAGAGGGAATAAATATATTATTACCATCATTGATCTATGTAGCCGCTGGCCTGAAGCGATTCCGCTAAAGAACATAACTGCCAATGATATAATGGAAGTTTTCTTCCATATATTTTCACGGATAGGATTTCCAGACACTATCCTATCAGATAGGGGAAGTCAGTTCATTGCCGCATCTATTCAAGCTTTCACCAAAATGTTAGGGGTGAAGCAATGTTTCAATTCTCCGTACCATCCTCACTCAAGTGGAATCATAGAAAAATTTAACGGTGATTTAAAGCATATGGTTGCTAAAGTCACGCAAGAACACCCCAACAACTGGGACTTGTATTTGCCTGCTTTACTTTTTGCTTATCGCGAAGTTCCACATTCTAGTACTGGGTTCTCTCCTTTTGAACTTATCTATGGTGCCAAACCACGTGGCCCATTGACTATCTATCATCAAATGTTAACTGAAGCCACTGCATTACTTAAACCCATATCATCATACGTATACGTTACATCATTGCGTGAAAGAATCATCAAATCTTGTATAATTGCAAAAGAAGCACTAAAAGTATCTGGTGCTACATATAGACAATATGCGGACAAAGGTAACAGGACAATAACGTTGACACCTGGACAGGACGTACTTCTTCTCTTACCTAGTGACAGACACTTATTGACTGAGTCTTGGCAAGGACCTTTTAAAGTTATAAGACAGATTTCAGCTGTAGACTATGAGATTAAAATAAAAGACAAACACAAAATATTCCACATCAATATGCTAAGACCATATTACAACAGAGATAACGAACAAGACGATGCAATAGCTTGTACAGTAATAATAGGCCATGAAGATGACGAAGATAATGACGAAATTCCAACACCTGCAGTAGACACGACGAACTGCTTGAAAGAAATCAAAATAAACCCAAACTTAACTCAAGCAGAAACAGCCAGCTGCAAACATCTCATACAACAGTACAACACCATCTTCTCCAACAATCCGCGACAAACAGAATTAGTACAGCATCACATCACACTTACTTCAAACACACCCATAAGATGCAGACCTTACACCATTCCAGTGCATTACAAAGAAACCTTACATCAGGAAATCATTAGTTTAGAGAAAAACAACATCATTAGACGATCCCAATCACATTTCTCATCTCCAATGGTCATGGTACGCAAAAAGGACAATACGATAAGAATCTGTATCGACTATAGGTAATTAAACAAAATAACTCTTCTTGATCTAGAACCAATGTCCAACTCTGAAGATCTACTGACAGAACTGACAGACTCTAGATTCTTTACGAAGGTAGACATGACGAAAGGTTACTGGCAGATAACGGTAGACGAACAGAGCAGACACCTAACAGCATTTGCCACACCTTGGGGACTGTACGAATGGTGCAAACTTCCATTTGGGCTGGTCAATGCCCCAGCGACATTCGTACGTATCACACGACTTTTACTAGTGGACATACCAAACATTATCTGTTACATGGACGACATGTGTGGTCACACAAAGACAATGACAGACCATATAAAGACATTACAGCAGACATTTGAACGGATCAGACAGCACGGACTGACGGTAAAGCCGACAAAAGTAGACATAGCCTAACAGGAAATATCCTTCTTGGGGTACAAAACATCTAATGGCTTTGTCACGACAGACGATAACATCGTGTCCAATATACTGAAACTCTCACTTCCGACTACGAAAAAGCAAGTCAGAAGTGTGTTAGGATTACTAAATTATTATAGACAGTTCATACCTGATTTTGCTAAACTGACTGAAAAAATTTACTAACCTACTAACGAAAGATCAACCTGAAAATATTGTAAACAATCAATGGCTAAAATTTGCATTCCAGAAAGTTTTATCTTATTTCTCTGAGAATAGTTTAAAGAATCCCATTCTCAAATTGCCAAATTTTCTTATTCCTTTCAGATTACGCACAGACGCGAGCTCCGTAGCGATTGGAGCAGTTCTGTTACAGGAACATGATAACATCCTACATCCTGTATACTACTTCTCTAGAAAATTAAAATCTAGAGAACGCTCTTGGTCGACACCGCAGTTGGAAGCCCTTGCTCTAGTTGAGGGTATAACAAAATTTTCCAGATTCCTTCTGGGACGTCATTTCATTGTTGAGTCCGACAATAGTCCGTTGAAATTTATTACTTCAGGAATGCCTACCAACCAAATGATAGCGCGTTGGTCTCTTAAACTCCAAGATTACAGCTTTGAAGTTCGACATATTTCAGGCAGAACAAACACAATTGCCGATCTGTTGTCCCGTTGTCCGACCGACCCGGTAAGCACTAATGTCTGAGTGCAGTGTGTCAAATACACTCAGATCAACACAGCCATCAGTGAAGATTTTTCTTCCACGAAAAGCTGTGTGTCTACCATTTGATGTGATAGGGTTTAATCCCATTATATATAGTTTTCTTATTTTATTATTATTGTATTAAGTGTTTTGAATAATTGTGTAGTGTGTGGTAGAAAGCGAACAATATTAATTGTACATATACTACGAAACAAGAACAGTGCCACATTCGCTCTGAACTTACCGCAAGCGAACTATCCAATTTATCAGTGGTATCTGTGAGTGGAACATTTCCAGTGATATTTTTAATTCTTGTGTGAAAGAGTGAACTGAACTTTGACATTTACACCACTGCAGTCAACGAAATCCAGAAGTTTTCCAGCGAAACATCCAACACATGAACGATCAGAACAGTTACATTCCAAGTTACTACATCAGACCGGAACAAGTGTGTTATAGAATTTTTCAACATCAGCTGTTCGTGTGTACTTCCGGATAATTTAGAAATTTAGTCCAAAATTAGCAGACGACAAACAAAACCTTAAAAAGATATGACGCTTCTAAAATGTTTAAGAATCATCAATGTCGAATACACGAATTGTGTATTAATAGTGTTTCATCTAGTATAATCTTAGAATCATATCTTGATTAACTTATTCATACTATCGACATTTTTTCGCTAGTATGGAAAAGCATCAAGCGATGACGCTGAGAAATAGAAAAATAATTGTAAATTATTAAATTTAATATTGTTTAAAAATTACGTCCCTTTCATTAATTGTTATTACATTATTACACCAAGGGCGATAAATTGAAATGTATTTGAATATGTGTTGTATATAAATAGCCATGGTGTTGCCAGATTGTTAACACTCCAGGAAGTCATCAACTGGGCATGGTATAGAGTTACCGACGTTGTAGACCGACGGAAGAGCTCATGGCCAAATGAGGTCGGAACTCCAACGTTTAATACGGCTTATAAATAGGTCGTATTACGGTCTTACCAGATGTTTTTTTGTTTACAAAGAGCATATTATTACTTTTTTTTCGAGGTTGCGAGGTAGTTGCTTGGAAAGCTGTTGCTACCGATCTGACTGGGTCAATATTGCAACTTAGGTAATCATCCATCGAGAGGATGTAACTTGGCAAGTGGTAAAAATTGAACACCACATGTCTTAAAATACAACTTGCATTTCTTATGTATTTCTATGCCATTATTATTATGTATTTCTATACCAATGTATATAACAACACAGGGAACGATTCTGACATGGTTAAAATATTAACCCACTATGTATATAGAGTATACATGAAAGATGACATCTTTCATGAAAAGCCCCGGGGGAGCGTGTCAGAATCTGGAATGAGATGCAGGAACATCGTTACGCCCGCCAGGCGAATAGTTCCCAACTGGGATGCCGGGACATCGTTACGCCCGCCAGGCGAGTATTAGTCACCGGCCTACAGGTTCCTGGCTGACGCAATAGCCAGCGGTCAGGCAAGGACAACGCAAGATGCACGCAGGCCTCGTGAAGCGAATCCACAGAGGGCAAGCGCGTTGCGAGAAACAGACAGACAGCTTGGGGTAATCGGACCAGACAGGACGTATAGAGAGAGAAAGGCTTGTGTAGTTATGTGCCCGAAAGTCGAGTGCTTGTGCATCTTGTGAGATAGACTGTAAGCTGTGGGTTGTCTGTAAGTGTATTGATGTACCATATATGTAATGTAATGATTATCACATGCCAAACTAGATCGTGTTGCATGTGATCGGTAAATAAATCCATTGAACTTCTTGTCGTTGTGTCTCAAGTCCAATCATGTTGTACTTGTACTTGTCTCACATGTGTTAGGGATAACGAGCCAAGTCTAAGACTCTGACACAAACCACCCCCACAACACCCCCACCTACCCACACACACGCGCACCAAGGGACACATACACACCCCACCTACCCACAAACACCCACACCAAGGGACACATACATACCCCACCAACCGACCCATCCCCCTCCCGCACATCCCCCACCCACACACACTGCCCTCACCTGATCCCCCAACCAAAACACACTCGCCACCCACAAACATTCCCCCACCAACCCACACTTCCCACGCCCATCCACATACACATCCTAACCCACACATCCTCTCCACACCCACACCTCAAACCACCCATCCCCCAGCCACATCTCCATCGACAACATATTCCCCACCCATGCACACAATCCCCAACAACCCACACATTGCACATCCACTCACAAATCCCCAAACCATACACACACATCCCCACCAACTAACATGTCCCTGTCCCCCCCCCCCCACACACACACACAATCTCCCTAACCACCCATACATCCCCAATCCACTCACACACACCCCACCACCCACACATACAACTTCCACCCACCCACACATGCCATAACCTAATCCCCCACCACACAATCCCCCACCCGCACATCACATACACCCCCTACCACGCACTATTCCCAACCCACGCACCACACACGCATCCCTAACCAACACATCCCCACTTACACACCACACACATATCCCCCACCCATAGAGGTAGCGATAGTAGAGAGGTAGAGATCTCTAGATCTATCTCTAGATAGAGAGGTAGCGGGTACAACCCCTACACACATGTCTGATAAGAGAGGTAGCGGGTACAACCCCTACACCCATATCTAATAGCGAGGTAGTGGGTTCAGCCCCTACACCCATGTATGATAGAGAGGTAGCGGGTTCAACCCCTACACCCATGTCTGATAGAGAGGTAGAAGGTTCAAACCCTACACCGGTGGCTTTTACTAAAATGTTAACTTCTCGTCCTTGACTTGAACATGTAAATAACAAGTACCTCAGAAAACGTAGTGGTTTTGAATTATGGCGAGGGACACTGGTAAACAGGAAAGCTAGCCCACACATAAATCAGTCCAGCGTAGACTACTCTCGAGTTCACAGCCAGCGAACGTACCAAACATACAATGAAGAACTTCTTGTGAGATAAACACTCGTCACTGAAGATGATAAACACTCGTCATTGAAGGTGATAAACATAATTATTGCATGTTGCATATAATCATTGTAAGATATGGACGTGAATCCTGGACATGTTGCATATAATCATTGTAAGATATGGATGTGAATCCTGGACATGTTGCATATAATCATTGTAAGATATGGATGCTGAATCCTGGACATGTTGCATATAATCATTGTAAGATATGGACGTGAATCCTGGACATGTTGCATATAATCATTGTAAGATATGGACGTGAATCCTGGACATGTTGCATATAATCATTGTAAGATATGGACGTGAATCCTGGACATGTTGCATATAATCATTGTAAGATATGGACGTGAATCCTGGACATGTTGCATATAATCATTGTAAGATATGGACGTGAATCCTGGACATGTTGCATATAATCATTGTAAGATATGGACGTGAATCCTGGACATGTTGCATATAATCATTGTAAGATATGGACGTGAATCCTGGACATGTTGCATATAATCATTGTAAGATATGGACGTGAATCCTGGACATGTTGCATATAATCATTGTAAGATATGGACGTGAATCCTGGACATGTTGCATATAATCATTGTAAGATATGGACGTGAATCCTGGACATGTTGCATATAATCATTGTAAGATATGGACGTGAATCCTGGACATGTTGCATATAATCATTGTAAGATATGGACGTGAATCCTGGACATGTTGCATATAATCATTGTAAGATATGGACGTGAATCCTGGACATGTTGCATATAATCATTGTAAGATATGGACGTGAATCCTGGACATGTTGCATATAATCATTGTAAGATATGGACGTGAATCCTGGACATGTTGCATATAATCATTGTAAGATATGGACGTGAATCCTGGACATGTTGCATATAATCATTGTAAGATATGGACGTGAATCCTGGACATGTTGCATATAATCATTGTAAGATATGGACGTGAATCCTGGACATGTTGCATATAATCATTGTAAGATATGGACGTGAATCCTGGACATGTTGCATATAATCATTGTAAGATATGGACGTGAATCCTGGACATGTTGCATATAATCATTGTAAGATATGGACGTGAATCCTGGACATGTTGCATATAATCATTGTAAGATATGGACGTGAATCCTGGACATGTTGCATATAATCATTGTAAGATATGGACAGTGAATCCTGGACATGTTGCATATAATCATTGTAAGATATGGACGTGAATCCTGGACATGTTGCATATAATCATTGTAAGATATGGACGTGAATCCTGGACATGTTGCATATAATCATTGTAAGATATGGACGTGAATCCTGGACATGTTGCATATAATCATTGTAAGATATGGACGTGAATCCTGGACATGTTGCATATAATCATTGTAAGATATGGACGTGAATCCTGGACATGTTGCATATAATCATTGTAAGATATGGACGTGAATCCTGGACATGTTGCATATAATCATTGTAAGATATGGACGTGAATCCTGGACATGTTGCATATAATCATTGTAAGATATGGACGTGAATCCTGGACATGTTGCATATAATCATTGTAAGATATGGACGTGAATCCTGGACATGTTGCATATAATCATTGTAAGATATGGACGTGAATCCTGGACATGTTGCATATAATCATTGTAAGATATGGACGTGAATCCTGGACATGTTGCATATAATCATTGTAAGATATGGACGTGAATCCTGGACATGTTGCATATAATCATTGTAAGATATGGACAGTGAATCCTGGACATGTTGCATATAATCATTGTAAGATATGGACGTGAATCCTGGACATGTTGCATATAATCATTGTAAGATATGGACGTGAATCCTGGACATGTTGCATATAATCATTGTAAGATATGGACGTGAATCCTGGACATGTTGCATATAATCATTGTAAGATATGGACGTGAATCCTGGACATGTTGCATATAATCATTGTAAGATATGGACGTGAATCCTGGACATGTTGCATATAATCATTGTAAGATATGGACGTGAATCCTGGACATGTTGCATATAATCATTGTAAGATATGGACAGTGAATCCTGGACATGTTGCATATAATCATTGTAAGATATGGACGTGAATCCTGGACATGTTGCATATAATCATTGTAAGATATGGACGTGAATCCTGGACATGTTGCATATAATCATTGTAAGATATGGACGTGAATCCTGGACATGTTGCATATAATCATTGTAAGATATGGACGTGAATCCTGGACATGTTGCATATAATCATTGTAAGATATGGACGTGAATCCTGGACATGTTGCATATAATCATTGTAAGATATGGACAGTGAATCCTGGACATGTTGCATATAATCATTGTAAGATATGGACGTGAATCCTGGACATGTTGCATATAATCATTGTAAGATATGGACGTGAATCCTGGACATGTTGCATATAATCATTGTAAGATATGGAGGTGAATCCTGGACATGTTGCATATAATCATTGTAAGATATGGACAGTGAATCCTGGACATGTTGCATATAATCATTGTAAGATATGGACGTGAATCCTGGACATGTTGCATATAATCATTGTAAGATATGGACGTGAATCCTGGACATGTTGCATATAATCATTGTAAGATATGGACGTGAATCCTGGACATGTTGCATATAATCATTGTAAGATATGGACGTGAATCCTGGACATGTTGCATATAATCATTGTAAGATATGGACGTGAATCCTGGACAGTTTGTTGTTGTTGTTGTTGCCTTCCTCTTATGCCGCCGGGCGTCGGGGGGGGGGGGGGGGATATTGAAGTTACAGTGCCTGTGACTAGCGCCTTTCCTCCAAGACTCATGCGCAGTAGTAGCTATGACACAAAGACAACTTTTCACAAACATCGGACAGAGGCTGTGACACAAAGACAACTTTTCACAAACATCGGACAGAGGCTGTGACACAAAGACAACTTTTCACAAACATCGGACAGAGGCTGTGACACAAAGACAACTTTTCACAAACATCGGACAGAGGCTGTGACACAAAGACAACTTTTCACAAACATCGGACAGAGGCTATGACACAAAGACAACTTTTCACAAACATCGGACAGAGGCTATGACACAAAGACAACTTTTCACAAACATCGGACAGAGGCTATGACACCAAAGACAACTTTTTCACAAACATCGGACAGAGGTGG